>OMKL01155841.1:11986-26137 GCA_900302295.1 Parasudis fraserbrunneri | reverse complement strand
CAGGGTACTGTTAGGCAAATGGTAGTGTTGCTATAATTTATAGTATAAAGGCCGGTCAGCACCTCAAACAAAAATAACGTTAAGCATACACCTGAAATGTTAAAACAAACGCCTGCGTAACAAACCAACTAAACAATAGTAGGAGCGGTAATGTTGGCTTTAGGTCTGTGCAATTAACCTCCCCCCTCATTGTCGTTAAAAGCAAATCATGCAATGAATCTTCACGTTGACCATAAAGTATCACAGGAAAAATCACTCACTGCCCATGAAGCTTATCACAAATACGTTAGCTAACTAACATTACAGGAACTCCCTGATATTAAAAACAATATAAAGTAAAGTAAAAAATAAGAGCAGTACTCAAAGTGTTATTCAGTGTGCAAATAAACAATAAACAATTAGCAGCAACACAAAATATAGTATTATAGTATAAACAAGTATGGCATATGGACAGATTGCATGGTAGAGTTCAGTCAGTGGGGGGAATGGTATATGTATATGCGTGTATGTGTGTGTTTGTGTGTGTGTGTTGTAGTGGGTGTGTTGGTGGGGGGTGCCAGGCCATGTTCAACAATTTGACAGCTTTGGGGAAGAAGCTGTTTTTCAGTCTTGTGTATTGGTGTATGCATTATCCTGTATCGCCTGCCAGAGGGGAGTAGTTTGAAGAGGTGGTGGGCAGGGTGAGTTGGGTCACGGATGATGTTGGAGGCCCTGCCCCGACATCGGACCCGGTAGAGATGTCCTCGACTGCCGGCAGCTGTGTCCCAATGATGTTTTGGGCTGTATTGATGACCCTCTGCAGAGCTATCTGATCCTTCCTGATGCAGTATGTCAGGATACTTTCCACACTATGATGCAGTATGTCAGGATACTTTCCACACTATGATGCAGTATGTCAGGATACTTTCCACACTATGATGCAGTATGTCAGGATACTTTCCACACTATGATGCAGTATGTCAGGATACTTTCCACACTATGATGCAGTATTCACACACATTGGAATTGGTCGTTCTAGCCTCTTAAATCTTGAAGCATGTCCTGATGTATCACCAGCAGGGACAGGTGGAGGTCAACATTAAATGATGTTGATTAGTTGGAGTCAGCACTTATTGCTGGCTCTCCTGACCAAGGCCTTGATTTTGGTTTAGCAGGCTTTGGTCCGCCGAAGCGCGACACCAATCCCCTTATACCCCTTTATATCCCAATCATCATTCAGCAGCAAGCATCCGTGCCAACTCCAATCCCACATCAGACAAATGCAATACTCTTCTGTTTATTTGGCATAATACACTGGTGACACCCACACCCACTCACACACACACACACAGACACACATGTGTTTACACGTGCAATTTCCCTTTCTCTCTCATGCATATGTACCTACCTGTAGATGGCAGACAAACAAAGACAGAAAGTAAGCCTGCACGATATTGGAAAAAATTTACATTGCAATATGTTTTTGCGATATGAAAAAATACAGGAGCACCTTAATTTCACCAGATATATGCAGGTTTTTAACTTCAATAGCTCCATTTGGAAGGAAATAATCACTCTAGCAATGATTAGGGTGATTTTGGAGGGGGGAAATGAGGCAGTTGTTTAATACTCTGGTTGACTCACCATGACACCATTGCATTCAGATAATACCCATCTATCAATCCAGGCTAAAGTCCATAATCCAACATGATATTAATAATGACTGATGTTGCTTACCCTAAAATAAGGGGGCTCATCTATGAATGGGTGGAAGAAGGGTGGTGTCTAGAAGAGATCCAGGAGATTACAGGCTGTTTATCGCTGTTCTCCAGTTTAACGCATATATTAAACATAGAATCAACGTCCTTAACATCCTTCACAACAAAAATTGTGATGTCACTATTGCATATGCGCACATTGTGCTATTGATGCTGAAATGATATATTGTACAGCCCTAACAGAAAGACAGATACAGACACACACACACACACACACACACACACACGCACACACACGCACACACACACACATACTGGTACTCAAGTTGATTTGGAATGGGAGTGGGACCCAGTAATAATTTCAACCCCTTCCCATGTCTATTTCTCCCTTCTTCTTCTTACCTCCTTCTCTATTTCCTGGCAAATGCTCCCTCTCTCATTTTGACCAGTAGAACACTGGGATGTGAGGGATCTTTCTGTTGCAGGGGGGTGCCACGCTATTTGGAAGGTTGTGAAATGATTTATGTGAATAAATATATTTCTAATATATTATTATTATTATTTCTTATTTATGCAACCTCTAAGCTTCTTTGAATAAGTGATCAAGTGAGGCAGCTTCAATAGGGTTCAAAGAAATCAGAATTTTATTCTTTTTTCATAGTACAACATTTGTGTGTCAGAGGGCCCAGAGTAGGAGTCTTTGGTTTTAGGCTTTGATTTCAGCCACAGGTGATGCCGTATAAATGGTGCAGAGAATAGGGATGCACCGATACCACTTTTCAGCTGCTGATACCAACTGTCTGTTCAAAAACTCAAGTATTGGCCTATACTGAGTACTGATGCTTTTACTGAAAAGTATAGCCAGACCGTTAGTTTAGGGTCATAGGACAATTGTGATTGAGATGTAATCCATTTCTCTCCATTAGAGAAATGAGACATACGTGAGAAAAAGTGCCAACATTTTAGAAAATGTAGTCGCTTTGCTTTGATTTCTGACATGTTACAGATGGCTCTTGGTATCTGATTTTAGCACTGGGGAAATTCTCTGATACCAAAACTCTGTTTTAGCCTGGCCGGTGTTTGTATCGGTGCATCCCTGGCAGAGGGTGGCAAAATTATATTTGACACTAAGACAGATTGGCACACTGCAGATCCCTAAGGGTAATGGTCCAGTGTGACGGTGACAGATTTCAACCATATTGGGATTTGAATGTGTGACAGACAGGCTTCCATAAGTCCTTGAGGGCAGCAGCAGCATCTGTGTTAGCCAAAGCTCAAAGACAGCCGGCTCACTCTACCACACCAGGCCAAAGAGAGAGAGGGAGCTCACATTGGAGTGTTTTTCCATGACGTCACCTGTGTGTGTGTGTGTGTGTGTGTGTGTGTGTGTGTGTGTGTGTGTGTGTGTGTGTGACGTGTGTGTGTGTGACGTGTGTGTATTTCTAGGAGTAGGAGTGGTTCAGACATGAGTGTTCATGAAAAAATGCCATTCTAGGCAATCTGCTGGATGTTGCTCAATACAGATTTACAACCGGCAAGACTGGATATTGCACATGTTCCAGGTGAGATAATCTGTCTAGAAACACCACAAAATTCCAAACACGTTCCATCACAAATGACCTAGGATGGTGTAACTCACTTCCAGAGAGGAGGTTACTATCCTGACTAGAATGGGCTTGACCAGGCAAACTGCTGTGAACCACTCAGAGACACAATACTAAGGTTATGGCAAAGATGGAACATTCTACAGTACACCAACATTGCCAGGAAGGTTTTGACAATACAGTCATAAAATTGCCAGATTTCCTGTTACAAAACATATTACCCCAAACTCTGACATCAAACAACAATAAAAGGGATTATGACAAAATAGGAATTAGGACATAAAATACAGGAAATATGACACAATATTAGTATGTCTATCGTGAGTGTTGCCCACAGGAAAATGTATGTACATAAAAGTTTTGGATGCGTTGATTTAGTTTTACTTCTTGCTTTAGGTTATGCTGGTAACTACCTGTGGAACAACAATGGCGAGGTATTGCATAAGCTACGCCCAACACAAACACATGCACACACACACACACACACACACACGCATACGTTGGACATGGGGGGAGGTGTTCCAGTGGCATGCTCCCCCAGAGAAGCCATTTTTCAAAAAGCACCTCTGGAAAACTAATTTCTGGTGACTTTTGATTAAGAATATCAGACAAAATTGACCAGCTACCAAGCAGCCCACTAGTTCTACTTCATAAATGAATTAATGGTCCAACAAGAACATCTTTTCACAAGCGAAATTGAATATAGAAGAACATAGGCTATATTAAATAAGTGCTTATGAGAGCTCATTGACAGAAAACATCTAGGATTAAGATCTGTCTCACAACTTCAGAAATGTATGCAATGTATTCTCACATACAACACCAGCCCTTGACTCTCTGAGGCCCTAATCAAAATTCTTTGAGGGACCCCCCTACCTAACTCATCTAAACCATTTGCCACATGGTCACTTTATTATAGACCGAAGTGTGAGGACTGTTAATGGTAATGGTAACTGGTAATTGATTGTGGGATGTGGAACGTCTGCTACACAGTTCTCATTCCAAACTATCAAATACCTTGTTGTGTGGACCTTTAATTTTCTACATACAAGTTGGCTATTGTCATATTAGCTTTTAGCTAGCACAAAGCCTTTGGTAGAAGAGACAGCTGTCTGAACAAACTTGTTTTCTCCAGTCACATTTGGAGCTAAAGCTTGCTGGCTAGTAAGACACTGACCAGCATTACCAGCTAGCAACTGTAAGCACAGCATTACTTTATTACTCTTTATTTACTGACAATAAACAAAGCCTCAACTCAACAACATTAACCTATTTGGAGAGGGGCTTGGTGCTTCCATTCACTAACATGGCATTTTTTCACCCTCTTTTTGTAGCCAGAAGCATATGACTGCACTCACTATCCCTTGTCAATCTGAAAATGCCACTTTGACATGAGGGGGAGGTGGGGTTGGGGCCCTAAGCAACTTGCATAGTGTGCTTATAGGTTGGACCTGCCCTGCAATGACATAAAAATTTTCCTAAGGCTAAAGTGTAGACAATCAAGTAAGCAACCAGTTATCGGAGTCCCATATACCATCTGTCACATTATGACCTCTGGCATGTTTAAGACATGTAGACAAGAGCCAAGTGTTAAGGAAAATAGAACTATAAAGAGAGTACGGAAAACCTGCACTCAAGCATCAAGTTATGGCAGCCATCATACAAAATCATTAAATCTCCAGCTAACTGCCACTGACTCATAACACGTTGTGGCCGTGGTGGCAAGACATTCAAGCCATGTGATCTCTATTTTAGTTTCTCTTTTCTTCTGCATGGAAAATTCCTCTTCACGTGCTCGGACACATTTCAGAGCATCATTTTTAGGAAGTGCACCGAGCAATATCCTCAAAAACCCATCAGTATTCTGTTTCTCTCTCTCTCTGTCTGTCTCTCTGTCTTTCTCATATCAGTGAAAAGAGGAAGCAAGTTAATTCTTTCTCAGCAGGAAGCTGCAAGTGGTGAAAAAAGGATTGAGTAACAGGCTGAGTGACTGTAAACAGCTAATTTTTTCAGCATTTGGCACGAGCAGAAAGCATAAGTTGGGTATCAACTATTGACATTTTTTAGGCTACTTAGTAAATATAATCACTTTAACTCGGATTATTGCAGTGCAAAATGCTGTATAATGAGAATGTTGAAGTTGACATTAGGAACTTGCCGCTGGGTATTTGTCAATTATAATATTGTTATGATCATGATGTTATTATTACAATCCATTCGATATACTGATTACGGATTGTGTATCTGATAGGGCAAGGTGGTTGTCTAGAGAAATGAGAAAGGGTTCATCAAGTGAGCCTAATGCTAAACTGCAATAAGACACCTTTTGAATTATTCAACTGAAATGATAGGCCTGTGTCCAAAAAGGGATACAGATTACTACGATTCATTATGTCAAATTTTAGCAGCGAGATCAGTTTAAGCAGTCTGGAAAAATGCATTGTGATTCTGACACTCATTCTGAATTGGTGTCAGTTTGCTGACGGTGTAAGGTGTAGGGCTTTTCAGTTGTCCCTAAGAATACCATTTGAATAGGAATAGGCTGAAATGAGACAAATTTGAATGAAATGTGAACATTACAATACTGACATATTATTACCACATCAAAGCAGATGTAAAATGCTTACAATGAACAAGTTCATTGCCTATTGTATTTGCTATTATGGGTAGGACCAATAGGAAACTATCATTAGGCATTGGGCTGTACTTTGTAAGTAGTAGTGTAACCAGTATGTGTATGTTTGCTCAACAGTCAACACCAGTGTTTCACTAATTCAGGTTCAGTGACCAGTGCCGGTGCCTGGAAGTTGCCGAGTGGTCCCTGGGCTAGTTATCTGCTATAGAAATAGTCTGTTTTCTTTAATTATTTTTTAAAAGAGGAGGTCCCTGAAGCTTGTAATATTATTGCTTACTAATACACAGGACCAAAGATCAACCATTTGCAGGTTCCTGATAGCAACAAGTTTGAGAAATAGCCTACTTGTCTACACAATGGTTTCTTACACTTTTCAAGTCAGGGTGAGATTTTCTTTCTTTCTGTTCAAGGAACCCAGACTAATTGAAACATATATCAAACATTACTACTGTTATCATGTGGAGACCCACCAGAGGATTGTCTTTTTGGGTCCCAATCCATCGTATACAAAACCAGGGTCTACATGGTTGACAGCTGAAAAGCACTTCACTGGATTCAACAGCCCAATATGGAGGACATACCCCATAATCTATTAATGTATCTTGTTGCCAAATTAGATTATTTATTACTTCAAATGAACTACTAGGGCTTTTGATCTTTTTCCAAAGCCTCTCTTTATCTTCGTTTGCAAATTAAGTTATATAGACACGTTTCCCAACCACATCAGACCCTGTGTGCACACGTGAAAAGGAACATACTCCTGGTCAGGAAAACGGGGCAGACTACACTATATTTACATTTGTTAGCCATGCTAGTGATTAAAACAATCAATCCATGTCCAAGCGAGTTATGTAACAGGTCAAACAGAGTCACACTCAAAACCAGGCTGATTTGGCAAAATGGCATCCAGCAGTTTTCATTTAAAACAACTTTTAGTCAGCCATGGTTACTCCATAGAGCCCCGTTGCACATTTTTCGCCCAGAGGCTCACCACAGGTCGGGGGCAGCTCACTCATGTGATTCAGCGGGTATAAGCTACCACACAATCAATATGGTGTGATAACAGCAGTGTGTCTATTAACAGATAATTAGATCAATCAATTTTGATGACTTTTCCATGACTATTCCATGATATAGCCTATAGCGCAATTTGCATGACCAAGATGTTAGTTTTTGTTGGACAGCTTCTCAGAATTTCCCAGGTCTTATTGGACAGTTTCTCTGAATGTCACATGTCTTTGTCGTTTTGGCAAGCTACAAGTATGACTATGCCTGTAGCCCTGATGTAATGTTATAAAATGTGTTACATAGGTCCATCAGAGGTAACTACTGTAGATCTATCTGCAGCCAAACCTGACACAACAGACTTTCCTGGCTGGGGGAAAAATCGACTTTAAACAAATCTTTTGGACGTGTATCATTCTCTATAACTTTTCCAGGCCTGGAAAACACCATTTTAAAATTCCATGGCTATTCCAAATTTTCCATGACTGTATGAACCCTGAGTGTTGAACTGGGCCAAAGGCAAGGCATAAGATAGCCAATCTCATTGTTAACCTGGTAGTATGGAAAGGACTGGTATCTCTTTGCAGCACTGATATAGTGTGACTTCAACTGCATAGCTTCACATTCAATTCATGATATTGCTGAGGTCACACAGTGACAGTATACAGACAGAAATGGATAAGAAGGCAGATTTACCTTAAGTTATCATATTGTGGAGAACAGAAAATAACAGTATGAGCACATGGAATGCTAATGGCGACCTCTACAGTCCATTTTAAGTGAAGACTATTTTGTGAACATGTGACTCTCTTACACCCAAATTAAGTTTTAATTCTAGTTCAGACCTTTTAGCGGTGCTATAATATAAACCTCATTTGTGTGTAAGAGCTCACACAAACATTTATGGCTTCATAAAGTCAGGGCCCCATTCAGGTGGAACAGCCCCAGATTCTACATCTCAGTTACATCACAGAACAGATGTGAATTCTTAAAATGGGTGGCATTCCCTTTTAATCTAAACTGTCCCAAGATAATTGGAATGACACATGAACGGTTTAGCTTTGAAGCTAGAAGCATTATTATTCAATAGTGCTTCTAGCTTTGAAGACAAGCACAGCCGTAAAAAGGCATTGAGAGAACTTAAACATTGAGACAGGTGATTGACATAACTTAGTTAATAGCTTATGCTATTAACCATGCCATTAATCAATTAAACTAGGCCTCAGGCCTATTATTATTCTTATTGCAGCTATTGTGCTATATTATGGACCAGGTCATATTACTACGAACACAATATCATCGACAATCACTGGTAATGGTGGTGTGTGTACCTGAACTTTTTGGCCTTTGGGGAGGGACAGTCTCTCGCCTGGGAAACTCTAGAAGCACCAATTGTTATGTATCCCACAGTTCTTTGCATTTATGAGGATGTACTCGTCTATATGTGATCACAATTGAAGCTGGACTGAATGGGAGTCAATGAGCCTGACAGAGGATTTTACATCAAAATCTCAACATCTGTAATGGATATCAGCAATCAATAATGAAACTAGTTTGCTAAAATTCTATTAATTTTAGTGGTACAAAAACATCCATAGCAACCGTGACAACTGATTTATCACCTGCTAGCACCGGTTAAGCCAATGTTAACCAATGTTCTCCCATAGCAACCGATCACACTGGTCCCATTAATTTGTCTACATTTGAAAGCTTCCTGTAACTTCATATCTCCCTATGGTGCTTCTAGTAGCCAGACATACCACCACTAGAATGTCATGAAGCCTACCCTAAACAGTAGGCTAGACTTATTGCCATCTGATCCAGCCCAAAATGCACCCAGAAGGAGCGTATAGGCAAAATCCACAGACACAGCTATAGCGCAAGTTGGATGGATGAAAGAGGATGCAAAATTGCAAATGCCCTTGCTGCAATACATTCCTTTTATAATGTGAGGGGCAAAACATAGATATGATGATGGGCAGCAAAATGTCAAATAACGTTAGCCAATGAGATACAGCTGTATAACCATAACATAAAAATGTTTAGCTGCCACTGTGAAAGAGAGCAATAGAGAGAGAGAAAGAGAGAGAGAGAGCGGGAGAGAGAAAGAGAGAGAGAGAGAAAGAGAGAGAGGAGGAAGAGAGAGAGACCCACAAGTAGCTAGTTTAATTCTTAAATAAATTTCATATATAGTCTACCTGGTAACGTTATGTTAGCTAGTGTGACACTTACGTCTGACTGACTCCACAAGTTGCTCTGGGGCAAAAACTCTGTTTGTAGGACTTGGAATGATCTGGGGCTAAGCCCAGAACATCTGGGGCTTTGGTAAGAGTGTGTGTGTTGTTATTTTGCTATGCTATCTGGCACTTTACCTTTTAATCAGCCTCTCTCTGATTCTCCTTTCCTGTTGTCATGTCTCTTTTCTGCCCTTTCCTTTATTTTCTCAGTATGGTCCTGCCCTAGTAGTAAAAAGGTAAAGAGGCAAAACACTTGCATTTCCCTCTCTCTAACACAAACAGACACACACACACACACACAGACACACACACACAGTTAATGTAGGCTACATTTGCAGAAGCGTACGCTGCTTTGTCGCACACTCGCACACACGCTCGTAACCTTACATGTGCCTCTTTACCACCAGGGCCAAACCATAGACAGACTGAGTGATGTAACCCTACACGTACCTCTTTACCACCTGGGTCAAACCATAGACAGACTGAGTGGACGGTGGAGTGAGAGCAAATGTATTTATCAAAAATGGATTGTACATAGAATGATAACTTTGAGTGTGTGTTTGTGTGTGTGTGAGAGAGAGAAATACAAATTGGCAGACAGCACAGCAAAACACTTAACTAAAGTGGGCTGGTCTGAGGCATGAAACTCCCGGGCTGAGTCCCACTCCGGCCCCGAGTTCAGCCCTGGTCGTAAAGGGGTACAGGTAGGGTTACATCACTCAGTCTGTCTATGGTTTGGCCTAGGTGGTAAAGGGGTACAGGTAGGGTTACATCACTCAGTCTGTCTATGGTTTGGCCTAGGTGGTAAAGGGGTACAGGTAGGGTTACATCACTCAGTCTGTATATGGTTTGGCCTAGGTGGTAAAGGGGTACAGGTAGGGTTACATCACTCAGTCTGTATATGGTTTGGGCCAGTTGGCAAAGGGGTACAACTCGCCACTGCTTCCACAATTTTAGCAAAAACTAGGATTTAATTTACATAAATAAATATATATATATATATTAATTTTTTTTTATACCTCAAAATGTTCCCATTTGTCTACTCACTCAATGCCATGTTTTCTTTTTTGCGTTATTCATGCTTGTTTGACATGAGGGTTTGACCGTTTTCTGTGATTTCAGCTAACACAGGACACAAGGTACCCCATGACGAATTCATGTGGTTCGGGGATATACCCGCTGTCGGCTGTCGGCACATGTCTAGTTCACTCAGTTGGTTTTAAAAGTGGTACAGACTGCAACTACAACTGCTTCTACACACAGACAACATACATCCATACATACTCTGCTAGACTCCAGTGGTTGAAGTCATAGTCAGGACTGACTTCAGAAATCCCAGAGTCAAGCACCACCATCTAGAGGCTCAAAAAAACCCTGTCTACCCTCTCAATATTATTTGATGTTAGCAATTGGATCACCTCCTGAACAGTTAGAATTAGCCATATCTCACTTACAGCACCCCCTTCTCCCATGCCTGCAAGAGTGACAGTGACCAACTGCAATAACCCAGATAGTTGAAACACCTGCACCTGTAGCCTATTTCAAAGACCCATGTTTGCAAATATGTTTCTAATTTTACTCTTTATTCTCTCCCTTACCCCCTCTCTCTCTGTGAGTGTGTGCCTGTGAGTTAATGGAACACATCAAAAAAGGATCAGAGATCATTAGTTCATCTGAATACATCCATACCCATAAACCCCAGACACTTGTGGTCATGGAGTTACATTTCTCCTAATTTCTCCATAAAATACATTGGACAATCTCTTTTATAATTCATTCGTACTTGAGTTTATCTGGCCATTAAGTGCATAAAAGTTTTTGAACATGTGATCAAGGGAACCTATATTTCCACTACTGTTTTTGTGAAAACTGATAAAATGAGTTACTCCATACGACTAACGTCTAGATATGATACAGAAATGGCTGTATCTCAAAAACTACAAGTTTGCTTGCACCATTGGATCCAGTTTAAATGTAATATTTGGCATGTCACATGAATGTTAAACTTATTATTGTGATTTTTTTGTAAAAAAACAAAAACAAAAACAAAAAAACAGAATCAACTTTGTGTGCTAATTAAGGCATGAAAATTTTTTCAAGTAGCCTATTTTTTCAGTCGCAGACAGTGTTTTCCAAACTTGTCAAAGGTAGTTTCAGAGTCTTAAATGGCTATAAATATGGTACCCATTGGAGGGCATTGACCTCTCAACTACCAGTAGGCCTATTTTTGTTTTCTAGCCCATGGTCACAGCTTTGGTTACAGGGTGTTCTGATACCACAGCCTCTTGTTACTAGGAAACCTACTAGCCAAGTATTCTAGATTAGATTTATGATACAGGAATACATAGTGTCTTGTACCAAAATAGATTGACCCAAATCTTTGCCATCCAACTGTCTTAACCCCTATACATCATAACCTACTGGTAATTCTGCACTATTGAGAGCATGCTGTGACCATCAACAAGATCTTATACCGACAGCAGATCCACTGTCAACATGTCAACAACCAGACGTCTACCTCTTTAGAGCTTTGAATGTTGTAATGCAGCTCTACTGTAGAGCTACCTTATTTGTGTTGGAGATTACTTGCTTGACGAGTATGTAAGTTCATTGATATGACAAGCCATGATGACCCAAGGCCAGCTGCTTCTGAAACAAGAAATCTGTGTCAACAAGACCATACTATATCCTACAGGCCAGTATGTTTAGTGGAAGACAAAATAAGACATACAAGACAGTAAGACAACTATGAAGTTCTTACAGGTTTCAAACATTATGATCAAATACATACACATTTAATAGGCTACAACTAGGCCTACAACTAACTCCATCTCCCTCTAACAGATGATTGAATAAAAGGAAAGTAATAACTGAGATGCATTGGCAAGGGATCGTGGCAGTTGTAAGAATTATTCAAAAAACAACTGAGTTACTTTCACACAGGAAAACAAGACCTCGGTGATGTAACATAACCAGATTAGCTACTCTTGCAATTAAGCTTGTTATATATCATTTAAAGATCCAGTACTATGATTTTTCAGTCATAAATTGCTTATTGTGGAATATTAATGTCATGAGTATACATTTTTCAGCTTCAGATGTATCATTTGATTTGTTTGTATCATTGAACTGTTTTAGTGCACCCTCTCTGAGTACAGCCAGCTCTCAGTAGGTTGAGGGGGCGTGGCCTTCTGTTCATTGAGAGGAGATGTCAAGTTAGTATCATAGTACATTAAGCTTCCAAATGTAAACAATTTCATGGGACCAGTATGATCGGTGGCTATGGGAGATTAACATTGGCTAACCTGTGCTAGTAGGTGATAAATACACTGTCACAGTTGCTGTGGAAGTTTTTGAACCTCTAACATTAACTAAATTGTAGCAAACTAGTTAGACTTGCTGATATCCTTTACAACTACTGAAAACTGACAGACTGACTGATGGGACAATCAGGTAACCAGAGCACATTATGTAATATAGAAGCAGATTGGATATCTGAAATGGCTTGATTCTGTTGATACCCGGGGAGATAGAGATCAAAGGGCTTTAGTCATCATTTTCACAACAGCAACAACAACAACAACAACAGTTCTAACATTTTGGGTAATGTTACATTAACATACCTTCTGTAAAAAAATGCAATGAGATTGAAAAACACTATTGTCATTGGAATGAATCTTTAAGATTGTCATAAAAAGGCCTCTAGCCTCACCTAAACAAAACAAGACAAAAAACTATATTTTAAGAACAATACCAGTCTTTTTGACCTGTGGGTCCAAGTCATTCTTGCCTTGATACAAAAATGAAGTCAGCACTTATTTTTAGATGCGAAGCACATCTACTGTATGACTGCTGATGATATAACTCACTCATTCAATAACTCAGTAACTCACTCACTCACAGTTAGTCACTCTGCCCCTAGTGGCAGCACACAGGAAATGTGCTTCACATCTATGACATGGTGTGTCCTTTTTCATAAGCGTTTATCATTACAAAAATGTATTAAATAAAAAATGTATACATGATACACCACTGCCATAGGCTTCCAGTGTATCTGTAAATGTGTCTTAAAGACAACATTAACCCATGAAAGTCATCACATTTGACTATAATGCTATGCTACCAACATAGGTGCATTTATTTTCCTGAAAAGCTGCTCTATTGTGCCTTACAGTGTCTTAAAAAAAAGAAGAGGAATTCTTCCTCAGATACTGATAAGTATCACAATGACAAAACATTTCAGAAAACAAGTGACACATAGAGAGGTTAGCATCACATCTTATTGAATTGTAGTGACTCATGGGCGAAGCGAGTTCTGGCAGGACAAGTCATACGTGGAGTTGTGACAGCTTAGCTGGCGCTCCATCGTGCCACCTACACTGATTTGGAGGTCTATTTAAAGACCTCCCTGTTGTCACACACTTTGTACACTAATGTTGCTGCTGCTGTACCTGCAAGTAAGGTTTTCACTCACCACCACCCAAGCCTCCACCTGCTTTGATTCTACTCTGTATTGTATGCAGGTACTCTAGTATATTCTGTAGTTACATCCCCTCTGGGGGATTCGTTCACAGTGCTCCCTGCTGTTCAGTGTCAGTATGCTGTTATGCTTTATCTTCTGTGTAAGTTGTTATGCTTTAACCTCTTACAGCAGGGAGCACCCCTAAGAGTAGAACCATACCGCCAAGACTAACTGTATTGCCATTTATTCTGCATCATAATAAATGGTTAAACTAATGACGTGAGTGATTCCTGACAGAACTAAACAGTTATGGTAACTGACAGAATTCTAAATCCAAATTAACTTAATACATTAATATAAAGGAGTGTGTGTGTGTGTGTGTGTGTGTGTGCGTGTGCATGTTCAGGTGGAAGAAACAGTAATTTTTCTGTCCTTGGCTGGACCCCACAAAGACATGGTTAGAGTTAGGGTTAGGTCAAGGTAAGGATTAGGATAAGGGGATAATGTAAGG
>OMKL01155839.1:0-10582 GCA_900302295.1 Parasudis fraserbrunneri | reverse complement strand
AACGAAGTAAGGGAGTTGCATTCTAGCCTAGAAAGAGTGATTCAATGAAATGCACAAGCCGCTGTATTACAGGTGACTTGTCACAAGATGACAAGTCTAGTACTGTAGCAATATTAGCCAGAGTGAGGTTAAATTACCCTGCTGGCGCTCACAGCTCCAATCGCCACAAGGGGAGCGATTATCCTAACATTAAAGAGTGATAAACACTGCAGCACTGCGATCGTCAGAACATCAGAAGTGTCACTGCGTCATCCGTCAAAACGCCCGCTGCAGGGTAAGAATAGGCAGGTAGTGAAACATTACAAGGGACAGGAACAGGTGCTACCGTAGATTCTAATTACTCTGTTCTATCAATTATGTAGAAATCCCTGCATGGCCTGGGGTCTGCAGCGCACTGCTGTGCCTCTCTGTGTCAGCCCAGCTGCAGTCTCAGAGCAGGCAGCGCTTTGTGTTGTTGCCTGGAGGTCTGGCTATGCAGGTTTGTTTTTTCACTGCTGAATTGAATGTTTACTTGGATGTTTATGTTTATGTTTATTTGCACATTTTAAAAAGAAAGGCCAGACAGAGAAAAATAAACAGAAATAAAATGCACGTGCAGATGAGGTAGAAACCCACTAAGGGCTTATCTGAAAAACCTCACCTAATTATAATAATTAAATAAAAATTTTAAAAAATAATAATAATAATAATGCAAAATAAAATATCAATTAACATGCATGTGATACTTCTCAACTCCAAAAAAAAAAGAGAGAGATAATTAACATTTCCTCTCTGCATATCCCACTGTCTGAAATGGATGCATTATTTCCTCTTTAGCAATAGGGGTGCATTCTCTTCTCCTCCCCATCCCCCTCCAAGCAGCAGCTTAGACACAGGTGTTTGGTGTTTTCAAGCTGTAATGTTCTTCCAGGCACTCGTGGCTGCAGTGTTTGTTTTGCATAGTCCCTGAGTTTTCTTGCAGCTACTCAACACAAAATCACAAAAACATTATGCTAATGAGTGGGTAGACATCTACTTCCAGCTCGGTGTGTAAGTAGTTAAGTTTGTGTGTCCCTTAAACAATAAGTGACGTAGGTCTATGCTTTGAAATAGGGTTCTGCAATATATTGATATTGCATCATTTTTATTGCATCACACACACAATTGGCCTGAATCAAGTCAGATTTCTCACAAGATAATTTCTTAAATAAGCTATTTGAGAATGTAAATTGAAAATTAGCCTCAGCTTAATGTATCACATTTCCCATTACCATGCAGTCCAAAATGTTGATCAATTGGATTTTCTAACATGTGATTTTGTAGATATCGTAATATAGGATATGCCTACCAGTGGGCCTATATCCATGTCGGAAAAACGTCGTCCTGAATATCATGATTTTTCCCCCATATTGCCCAGCCTTACTTTGAAACCAATAGCCTAATCAAAGAATGTCCGACTTAACCAGGAAATAAAAGGAATTTGTCACTTTATAAGACGGAGGCTTTACTCTCTCCTTCCTCCCATCCTTTAATAAAACAGATTAACATGTGAGTCATGCATTGAGTTCAGTGTACAGAGAGCGCATGAATCACACTCCCACAGCATGCACATGGTACAACATGTCACTCAACTCCAGTGTGAGAGAGAATGTCAAACTGCTCACTGAAGGGATAATGATGACTCTCCAGCTCACGATTTTGGAGGATTTAGTATGATTTATACAATGAGGCCATCAGATACTTGTGTCTAGTGACATTTTCGTTTAGCCTAAGTGTGAAGGAACTTTTCCAGTAATCTAAAGTAGCAGTCTCTACAGGGCTTTACTTGAGTAAAAAAATTATTAAGTCAACAAATAGTCAAGGATGTTATCAACTAAAATACATTACATAATGTAAAAGCACCTCTTTAAATATCGTACTTACCAGATACTGTGCTGTGCTTATTATTTTTCAGGAAATAACTAATTCATTATGGGAAAAAATCTACTAATCGACTAACAAATTCTTGGTCAACTAAGACCAAACCATCATCAATCAATTAATCGACCATGAGGGGGCAGCCCTAGAAAAGACTGACTGAAGGAGAATGTAGCCTATTTCTATTTGCCAGCTAAAATAGGAATTCCACCCATTAATTCATTCATTCATTCACACTCAGTCATTCCCGTGCCCCAGTGCCGTTCAGTCAACATTTGTGAACATGCACAACTCTCTTCAAAAGCTAGAAATCAGAGAGAAAACTCTTGAATTTGTGATGTCACCTGGATGTAAAATCTGGGGCTGCTCCATAGATAATGAATGAGGCACGGACTTCATGGGCAAAATTCTGGTTCAACTTGTTATCAATACTCAAATATAAACCTTGTTTGGGTGTGAGAAATCAATTTTACATTCAATGGCTCCAAGAAGTCAGTACCCCATTCACTGTTAATAGAGCAGCCCCCTGATTTTACATCCAGGTGACATCACAAATGTTAGAGGTTCTCTCTCTGATTTCAAGCTTTAGGAGAGTGGTAGCCTAGCGAGCCAGAAAAAAATATTGCATTATTTAGATTTTTCTGGAGAGCAGTGCATGTTGAAAAAAATTACTTAACTGTCCTGGGGTGCAGGAATAATATAATTGTTCTTAAAATGGGTGGTATCCCCCTTTAATAAAACAGGTTTGAAAGAAAGCTCTTCAGTGACATTTTGAAATGTAGTTGGTTATTTTTCTACACCAGACAGGATTCCACATTGAAACCAAGGGGACAAAAATGTCAACGTGTTGCTTAACTACTGAAAAAGATAACCTAAACCTAGTCCTTGATGTCTACAATAAAATCTCTAAAACGTGTACAAGCAATCAGCTCTGAATTTCTGGAGGTTCTAGACCGCGTATTCTTCTTCACTGGAGAACTTATAGCCCATTGTACTCACAAATAACCTATAGTATTGTAACTTCTTTGTTTGTAGGCTACCAGTTCTGTTATTACCACTGAGTAACGGCACCGAAGCAGCACACCTGCCAATGAGCGGCAGTTACCCTCAAGACCTGAAAGTCTTTCTGAGTCAATGAAGCTTCACAAACTCTGTCAACCACGCTGTTTTTCAAAGTTAGGCTACAAAAAGAACACTTTAGGTTCACCTCTCAATATCTGGGTTCATTCTAGTCAGTGGAAGCACTGCAACTGCATCTACTCACCATGATGGTAAGAATACTGGAATTTTCAGTTATTATTTTAGTTATTTATAGAGCTATGTAACAATGTACGTTACATTACAATATGAGATAGATGCACAGAGTTCACTGTCTTCGGCAGTTTCCAAAAAGTCTTGGCCTTTTTGGAGCAATTTGAATTCAGGCTCCAAATCGAACCTTATTGCTGAAACGTTAGCGAACTATTTTGCTGAAGTCTAACGTAAACATTAGCTAGCTAGCTACTCAAACCAACGTAACGTGTAAGCATTTCTGCCACAGGAGTCCGTAACATAAGTTAGCGCTCACGTTAACGTACAGTTGAGATCACATTTGCTGGTGGATACAATTGACGTTAGCAAGCTAGGGGGGGTGGTGAATCCTTGCATATTATATAGCTAAAACCCTCTTTGATATTACTATTAGCTTGCTACGCTTTAACCTAGTTTGTTGGCTTGTTAACAACTACGCTGCCAAAAGCTAACCAAGTAACGTTACCGTTTCAGAAATTTACCAAATAATTCCCAAACACCACGAGGTGTATGCTTGTAGTTCAACTTGAAATAGTTTTTCGTTGTTGTCTGGAGGAAAAGACAACTAACGTTAGCGTTCATACCTTTCCTCTGGATCCTAGCAACGGCGTTGAGCAGTGACTAGTGGGTAATGACGTTTTCTGACCATTAACTACAATGAAATTAGATTGGTAAAAAACTACATGGTTATGCGCAATTGACTATAATATCGGCAGGAAACGATAGCTTCAATTTGAATGGTTCCTATGCAATTCTGTGAATTTGGCTATAACCTTAGTGAAGACATTGACATATACATTTAGATGACAAGTGGATAGGGTGCATCGACTACACAACTTTTGACTCAGAAAAATAAAAAAATAAAAAATAAAAGTTGTAAACAATGAAAATGAGCCTTATACATTATGTGCTAATAGCAGAATCGCTGATGTTGCCCTTTCATCACTAGATAGGAAGGAAGGAAGAAAACATTTGAAATGCCTCCATCAAAACAAACAACAGCTGCCTGACTCTGTTTGTATGTTGTTTTCACACAGGCACCTGTGGTGAACATGTCCCTGCAGCCACTGACTCCAGTGAACTGTACAAGCCTCCTGCAGCCTGGCTGCTCCCTGCTGCAACTGGATGAAGAGGTTTTTCTTTTTGGCCAGAAAGGCTGGCCCAAGCGCTCCTGTCCAACAGGAATATTCTCAGTACGGCTGAAATCTGGGGAGCTCAAACTGAGAGCTATCACTTTTTCTAATGACTCTTGCTACCTGCCTCCATTGCGATGTCCTGCTGTGGCCCGCCTTGACCCTCATGATGGCTATGCAGAGAGCTACCTCATCCATGGTGGCCGAACCCCAAATAACGAGATCTCAGCGGGTCTCTACCTGCTGACCCTAGATAGCCGCGGCTGCAACCGCAAAGTCACCCTGCGCTGCCAGGAGAAAGAACTGGTAGGAGAAGTGCCGGGGCCTCGATACGGCCACACAATCAGTATGGTGCACAGCCGGGGTAAGAAGGCCTGTGTGCTGTTTGGGGGCAGGTCTTACATGCCATCAGGAGAGCGGACCACAGAGAACTGGAACAGTGTGGTTGACTGCCCCACGCAAGTGTTCCTGATTGACCTGGAGTTTGGCTGCTGCTCTGCCCACACCTTATCTGAGCTGAGTGAAGGACAGTCATTCCACTTGGCCCTAGCCAGAGAGGATTGTGTCTACTTCCTAGGCGGACACACCCTCTCCACTGACTCCCGTCCCCCTCGACTCCTCCGCTTGCGGGTGGAGCTCCTACAAGGCAGCCCTGTGCTCTCGTGTGTGTCCCTGGACACTGGTATGTCCATCACCAGTGCTATCATCACTCGTACAGGTCCCGCTCACAAGTACATTATATTGGGAGGGTATCAGTCAAATTCTCAGAAGAGGATGGAGTGCAGCACAGTGGTGCTGGATGACAAAGGGATCCACATTGAGCCCCTAGAGCCACCAAAGTGGACCGCTGATATCTGTCACAGCCGCACCTGGTTTGGCGGCAGCCTTGGGGAGGGAAGTGCCCTGATAGCGGTTCCATCCGAGGGAAGGTCTGCCCCACCAGATGCACATTACTTTTATAAGGTATGCTTCCAGGGGGAGGGGGAGGGGGAGGAGGGCACCCAAGGCTGCAGCCAAGAATCCACAGACTATGAGGACTCTGGTCCACTTGAGGACTCTGAGGAATTGTACTTTGGCCGCGAACCCCACGAACTGGAGGGCAGTAGTGATGGTGAAGAGGACACTTACAATGAGGAGGATGAGGAGGATGAGTCCCAAACAGGCTATTGGATCAAATGCTGCCTGGGATGCCAGGTGGACCCTAACACATGGGAGCCATACTACTCCACCGAGCTTCACCGGCCAGCCATGATATTTTGCTCCAGGGGAGAGGAAGGACATTGGGTCCATGCCCAGTGCATGGAGCTGTCTGAGACCCTGCTGCAGAGGCTCTCGCAGGGCAAGAGCAAGTACTTCTGCCAGGACCACGGAGGCCTGCCTCATCAGGAGATAACCCCTCCACGGCAGCTGCTGGCCCTGAAGCGCAGTCCCATGAAAATGCAGCACAGAAAGACCCCGTCCTCGCTGATGATGACCCCAGCTAAGAAAAGCTTCATTAGAAGGCTATTTGAATGATTGTATGGGCATGGCTTTTGTATGACATTAGATTTTGAATAATCTTGCCTGATAAGGTAGAAATTGATTGAATTCAAACTTTTATTAGCAATAATGTAGAACATAGAGAAGTTTATGTGAAGTTTGAACTGCAAATACATGATATTCAGATTTGTAATATTTTAAGAGAATTGCATGTATCGTGAGATAAATCAATGAAAAGGAAATCAAACCTTGATGTATTTGCTGTGTTTTTCTAATGTGTTTTCACAAGCTTCATGAGTGAATAAAAAATAAAAAATGCAGGCCTGGTGTTGCAGTATTTTTTGTATAAACTGTTCATTAGAGTGATTTGAGTGTAAGAAGAACCCAGCAGTTAGTCATTTTAATTTTTAAAATTTGTTTATTCATGTAAGAAAACATGGACATGCTTTACTACAAGCACAGTGATCACTGTGGTCATATGTATACAGTACAAACACGAACATGTAGGCCTACCCTTTAGAGCCTTCATTATGAGTAAGCTATCATGCAGTATGAATAAAGAGTTATGTATGTATAACAAGGTAGGTTTGCCATTTTTGTATAAATACACAGGAAATGTGAATATGTGTGAACTATTCACTACCTTATAGAGGCCAGTAAACTATAGAAACCAACATTTAAACACAAGCAGTTGTGTAGTGGCTCTTATTCATAATATGTTTAATAAAACAGACTATGAAGTTATCCCCACCCTCTGTATACAGTTTGCCTGAATTTCAGTGTAGTTTTGGGGAGACAATTACATACTGTGCTGTAAAGCGAACAATTGGAATTTCATAAATCATCCATTGTTTTTGGAAATGTAATTTATTTATGAGCAAAAACAAATATGAGACACACCACAGTGTAATATAAAACATGATTTTATTTTGTAACTGTGACAACTGTCAAATGAAACATCTATTTTACGGATGCCATGCAAAACATTTAATCAAATAAGAAAATAAAACTGCCTGTCACAACTGAGAATGGCAAGAGCAGAAGGAGACAATGTAATCAATCAATGAAAGAAATCAACTCTCAAGCAGTTCAGTTTATATCAAGTCTCTCTTGCTCTCGTCCATCATCTTCCTCTGTAAGTAATGGCTGTGCAAAACAGCAGAGAAAAAGAAGCAGGCTATAGAGGGAATCTTATAAAACATCCCAACCTGCAGGAAAGTCCATGGGGTATTGGGCTTAGTAAATGGACCATACTGTATTTTTACGATATCAACAAAAAAGGTCAGTATAGGCTTTATTTTATGTGAAGAGGTAGAATAAGTATCATCTCTCCCTCACTGTGCAAAGCTAAAAGAGATTAAATTGTTTCAAAGTGACCTGGCATCTATTCCAGCCCTTAGGGACCCCACTATAAAGCACTAAAGAAATCCTTTTCTCGGGGCACTCATGAAACAAAAACCATTTGGGCCCTGTGATTCTATTTTGCTCCAGACCAAAATGATAAATTAATACAATGGTCATAAATGTGGTCCCTTTTAACACAATTTTCCTGCCATGACTTACAGTGCTTTCATCTGTTTCCATAAATATCCTCTCTGAATAAATTCATAAATGTGTCATAACCCTGAAATACAATAAACTGCACCATATTTTACAGGAAGCTCTAGACAGAAAAAAGAATCTCTTGCTGAAAGCAAAGGAAAGGGAGAACCACTGTCCCATCTTTGCACTCAAATTATTAACTCAGAATTAAGTATAATACAGATATAAAACAGAAGCTGATAAGGACATTATGTTCCACAACCCTCTGGAAATTATTACACGTAAGTAAATATGATGGGACATTGTAGACATTGTAGACATTGTAGACATTGTAGGTAGAAAACACCTTTAAAAACCTAAAGTGAATGATGATATATTATGCAAAAGTGCAAAGATTTACTAAAATTACAGCAATAAAACACAATGTCTTAGAGAATAGACAGTACTGCTACAATTCCAAAATTGACTATGAACACTAACCACTCCTTTGTTTACCATAATGTTTTTGCAGGGGACTTTTAACAGAAAATGCTAGAGAGTACACTGCTGCTACTATTGTGAGTATAAAATCAATTAAATCCTAACATTAATGACATACAGCTGTCTTTCAAAAGTCGGGGACATCCAGAGACATATCAGCATCATCCTCCTGGGTCTCCACTGGGTCAATGGTAGCTTGCAGAGCTGTGGCAGAGTCCCTGTGAGCTTCCATGAACTTCTGCAAGTACTTTGAGGTGTAAAGCCAGTGGTGTTTTAGCACATCCTCTAGCTCAAAGGCCTTGGACTGGCGGGCGTTCATCTTTCGGAAACGCCTGAACAGCTTGTTCGCAGACTCATTCCCCTCGCTGGCCCAGGCTCCAATGGAGCCGTCTCGCTCTATAATTTCAGGGACATGGGCCAGGGTCTTGTGCAGGTAGTTGGTTATCTTTCCATCATACCTGTATTTAAAGGTGGAGGAGAGGAGATCAGCAAAGCGCTGAGAATTAAAGCTGTAGCGGCACAGCTGGTCAGGGCACTCTTTGGCTGGGCAGGTAGCACGCCACACTGGCTTCATCTGGATATAGAGGCCCATCAGCTCCCTCAGGGCCTCCCGTCTCTCTTCTGAGGGTACCAGTTCACACACCACCTCTATGGTCTCCTGGGTCATCAGCTTTCGGGCATAGTTCCCATTCATCCGCATCACTGGTTTCAGCTTCAGCTTCTTCCTCAACTGTTTATCGAGGGCTGCCCGCCAGCTGCGCCGTTCCTCCCGGCTAGGGTTGGTCTTCCGGAACACCTCCCCAATCTCATCCTGGAAGATTTTGTAGAATTCAGTGGCATTACCTATGTCACAATGTAATGCATCCATAGTCGGATGGGTCTCGATAAATGGTTTGGCTGAGACCCCTTTGACCCGATCTCGCAGCTCCATGGCAGACTCCGAGAAGGGGTTGGTCCTCCATATCTCGTAGCGCTCCAGGTTCTCATCGTGCATGCGTGTGACAGAGTGGAGCACCATGTTGTGAGAGGCTTCTGCCCGAGTGGCATCACAAAGAGTGCAGACGTAGGTGGAGCCTGAGGCCTCAAGGCCTTCCATCTCTCGCACCATCTTCTCATCATAGCCTGTGCCTCTGAAGTGAAAGCGGAAAGAGCGGGGGAGGCCACCCACTGAGAGGATGAGTCGGCTCTGCTTCATCGCATTCCTCTCCGCTACCAAAGGCCCCAGGACAGCAGTGAGTGTCTCGTGGTCAGACTCATCCACAAACATCAGACACAGGGGCTTACAGGACAGTTCAGAGTTGGGCTTTGGCTCCCTGAAGATGACAACCTCCTCCTCCTCTCCCTCAGCCCGGACAGAGACAGACATGACGGTGAAAGAGAAACGCACAGCCTTCTCAGGCATCATTGGCCCTCCACCATGCTTCTCGTTGACATCTCCCATGCCATCACAGGATTCCTTGATCATAACACTGAAGCCTGAGGTGCAAACATTGTCTTCCAGCCCACGCTCCCTCAGACCTTCCATGATGTCCTCCTCAAGGTCCTTCAGGGCTGATACAAGGGCCACGTCATAGCGAAACCGACGGGTGATGGTGTCAGCAGGGACGTCATCCACCGAGGCGGCCCACCCGGAAAGCCCATTGATGATACCCACATGGCAGGATGGGGACACATTCTTGAGGGCTGGCTGCCACTCGAATGTGTGGTAGCCAGGGAGGAGCCCCTTCTCAGCAGCTCGGAGGGTGTGTAGGGGCTGGAAGATCTGTCGGCCGCTGGTGGCTTTGACAGTCCGGTACATCTTGTGGTACTGGCTGCAGCTCAGAAAGGTGTTGACCCGAATAGCCAGACACACAGCGGGATGCAACCCAAAGCCTCTGCCTGCACAGAAAAAGAAAGGGAAAGAGTGAGAGTGTGAGTGCGAATGTGAGCAAGTGAGAGAGAGACAGACAGAGATAGACAAACAGACAGACAGACAGACAGACAGACAGACACACAGGGGCACAGACATAGAGCAAGGAGAGATAGGAAAAACAGGAACATAAAAAAGAGGGGAGCGAGGGAGAGCAAGAGAAAAAGAGAACAAGAATTGTGAGTGTGGAAATATCACTGTCAAACGGCCACAAGCCCATTCTAGTGCTTTGATGATAACTGAAGTAACCAACATTTGTCAATGTGTCCCTGAGCAAGACACTTAACCCCTAACTGCTCCCGACGAGCAGGTTGGCACCTTGCATGGTTGCCTCCGCTGTCGGTGTGTGAATGTGTGAGTGAATGGGTGAGTGTGAGGCATAAGTTGTAAAGCGCTTTGGATAAAAGCGCTATATAAATGCAGTCCATTTACCATCCATTTACCATTACATTTCACAATTTGATTTGATTTGTCATTATGAATGCTACAAGCCAGAATGTTATAAGACAGAGAGAATCATGAATTCAACACTGAAATGTGTGGGAGCATCATTGTCAAAAGTCCACAAACCCATACTAGTGTTTTGATTATAATTGCAGAATACAACATTTCCTAATTTCCAAATGTTATAAAGGGACAGGGGGTGAGTCGGCGAAGCTGGCAAAAGTGATGCATTGGCTGCAGATGAAAACAGACACCAGCTGGCCTCTATTCCCCAGAGAAGAGCATGGTGCTGTCTGTGTAATTTGCAGATACAAGAGCTGCTGATGTTGTTTTGATCCTAACAGACCCTTGACAAGAGTTGTTATTGTGCATTAAAGAGACAGTGAGAATGAGAGACAGACAGATGGGT
>OMKL01155834.1:6657-27777 GCA_900302295.1 Parasudis fraserbrunneri | reverse complement strand
GACCCTATGTGCTGCCGGTCTGAAGCTGTCCGGCTCACTTGTAACACAGCCAGAACTTGGACTGCAGGACTCGGTAAGTCAGCTAATGGCTATGCATAATTTACTCAACTGGCAAGTATTTAGTAACACTTTATGTAAAAAATAAAAATAAATAAATAAATAAATAAATAAATAAATAAATAAATAAATAAATAAATAAATAAATAAATAAATAAATACATATTATATATATTTTTAATTTGCTTTTTATTGTTGATAAACAATAAAAACACAATATGATCACACTGATAATCCATACATATCAATACATTGCCTAACACTAGTAAATATTGTTTTTTTCTAAACTACATTCTGATAAGGGCTTTAAATAACCCCACAACTGCAGCCAACCATTCAGCATAATTACACAGTGAATTCTATGATAGACTATCATGCTGTCCAGGGAGTCGTCTGTACATTTACATAAAGCCGCCTCACATTGTTGAAGTGAGGAACTTACTTTAATACTTGGCCTACTTACACAAGAGGGAGGAAGTGATGTATAATAATCATTGAGAGAAGGTGTATTTAATAGGATTTGATTCTCTGTTGTGTATCAGTCAAAAAGTAGCAAAATATTAGGTCCAATCTTCATAAGCAGCAGGGCTAGGAAGTAACTCTGTGCTTTTACTCAAATAACCTACTTTAAACAAGGGCATTACAGTATTACTCTTTTACACCAATACTTTTGATACGCATGTATGCTTAATATCAAATAGCCTTCTGCAATACTTTTACATTTAATCATGAAAGGAGGACTTCCACTTTTTCCAGTGCTAGGCCTGTCAGGCCTATCATCAGGGTATTTGTAAGGATGTATGTAACGTACTTCTCCCCCCACTGGCTAACAGTAGGCTCCAATCATCAGCAGCACTGTTCTGGTCTCTACTGCATCTTCAGAGACTTCCTCTGACCCAGTGTAGCACTGCTCTGGTCTCTACTGCATCTTCAGAGACTTCCTCTGACCCAGTGTAGCACTGCTCTGGTCTCTACTGCATCTTCAGAGACTTCATATGACCCAGTGTAGCACTGCTCTGGTCTCTACTGCATCTTCAGAGACTTCCTATGACCCAGTGCAGTCCTAGAGGACTATGCCACAGGAAGTAGCTACACTCATCTGTGTCATGACTGACGGCCTGTTCTGAGCCACCACAGCCAGGCTGAATTACTATCTGCCACATGCCCTGAGAGGGAGACACAGCGCTCCAGTGTAGCCCAACCGTGTTTCTATAGGGAGGAGACTGGCTGGTCACAAAGGCAAAAGGACGACGTCTCATGCTGATGAGAAGACAGCCCCTTGGTAAAGGATAGGGATGCAATGATACTACTATTTCACTGTTGAATCAGAGTTTATTGTAAGGTACTGACCAATGCTGAGTTGGTTTGATCCATTAGTTTGGGGCCTGGATAAAAATGAGCTAATCCATTATACTCCATAAGAAGGATCTAACTCACCAGTCCAATTCTTCTACGAGTGAAAAAGGCAGAAAATCACGTTGCTTGGCTGTGATCTCAGGCATATTACATGTGGGTATCAGATTTCAGTATTGTGGAGATTCTGAGATACTCCGACTTTCCGATCTTACTTCAGAATCAGAATCAGAATTCTTTATTCACCAAGTATATTTGCATATACAAGGAATATGACATGGTGAGGTTGGTGCATAAAAGGACATATAGCAACAGAATATTTGCAAAATATTCAACACACCAAGTTATCAAAAAGGATTTGTAAGTACTTGTAAGTACTATAAACTATGTAGGCTGTGAAAGGGCTAGAAGGCAATGAAACAGGTAAAAAGGCACATACACTATAATTAGAATAAATGTAACTTAACACTGATGTACATGTATGTACATTCTATATTGCACATGTTTATATTGCACAGGAGGTAAATATTAGCAGCAGAGTTATTGGTGGTGCAGGAACATCAGTGCATTGTGTGTGTGTGTGTGTGTGTGTGACTGGGTGGGGGTGGTGGGGAAGTGGAAGTCCCAGAGTCAGTGAGAGGTAGGGGGCTTGTTTGTGAGAAACTGTTCATGTGGGGTGTCGTTTTGGTCTTGGTCTTGTGTTGGCCCGATAACCAATACCAGTATCCATATCGGTGCAGCCCTCACAAAGAACATGGGAGAGAAGGAGTGGACAGCACAAGCTCATGTCTGCACTTCTTTACCAATTTGCGGGTAGTCATGAGATACGAGTTACGTGATCACATGCACCAAATTAAGCTGGCTTAAGTATGTTAGGAGGAGTTGGTGAATCAGCAGAGGCCTACGACATCCATTCTGGGGATCTTTGTTGGTAGCAGTTGTCTGTAGTGGTTTTTGCTATGGGCCAGTGACAGGCCAACTAAGATCATAGAATGTCACTCTGCAAATTGGTCACTTGGGTTGTTGCCTTGAAACAAAGATCACATGGGTTCAGGTGTGTGTGTGTGGGTGAGAGTAAAAGCAGGAGAGAAAAAGAGAGTAATGGATAGATAAAATCAGAGAGAGAGAGAGTTCTAGTGCACATTTCACAGCTAAAACTATTCCTGTTTGGAAACTTCATCATAAATTCAGTACTAATCCTAAGTGTTGCCTCTTAACTGGTTTGTGGTCTGGCGTGAAATTGGGATGTTCTAATATTCCTTTAATTCCACATTTTCTTTGTACAGAGTTTTCCTGCTGTTGTGGACCACTACTTTTGAATTAATGCAAGGGAGACATTGGTTCCCAGGCTACTCTAGATCCAGTCACTATGGTGGTGAAAAGCCAGCCTGGCACAAGAATATAAGAGAACAATAGACGTCCTGTACTTAGCTGCTTGATATGAGGTGATAATATAAGGTGAGTGCTCTAATATTTTGCATAGGTAGACTCACTAAAACCTCCAGAAGACAAATCATTATTAGTAGAAGTCTGAGCATCCAAAAATAGATTTAGAAAATGACTAGGCATGGTTTCTTCATTTTGCATGGGACTGGTCTTTATTGCTGGACCTGATGCTGTTGCTACCATTTTGACATCTACATCGCCTTCCTCAGAGCCACTCCAATATTATTTAGGCTTGGAAAAGCACATTAGCTAGGTAGCTCGGTCTAACTTCAGTTTACAGCTGTACCAGTAGGAACGTCAGTTAGAGATAACATTGAAGAACTCCTCTAGGACAACAGCCTATTCATAAGAACGAGTCGTGACATCATCACATGACTGCAGCGATTGTAGATTTCCCAGCCAATCTCTTCCTTCCCCCTTTCCACCCAGACAACAGACTCTGTATGCTTAGGCCAGTTCCTGATGTCAACAAAACAAGGAAAGGAAAAATAGTAAAGGGTTGAGGTGCTCAAAGTGGTGCAAAGTAAGATCGCAAAGTGTAACAAAGAGCTAAACTGGGTAAAAAGCCAGCATTCTCTGAATACAATGCTGGCTATTTTTTGTTAAGTGCAAGAAACCACATCAAAACCTTGTCCTTTTTTTCCCCAGGTCTTGTCCCAAAAGAATCATCAGCAGTCTTAATGATGCACATACTGTAAGATAACCACTCTAATCTATGACTTTTGATATTTAGATCAAACAAAGTAGGCCTGCTGCCTAACCCTGTCCTAAGCAAAGACTCATTTGGGGTCAAGTGAAAATGATGGCCACATCAACTGATGGAGCCTGTAAATCAGGGTTGGAGTCAGTTCACTTTCAGTTCAGTCAGTTCAGTGGATTTTCTTCCAAATTCAAATACTGAGGTTGTCCTATCCAACTTATTATAAATTAGGATTAATGCGTTGTAATTCACAAATAAAGTAGAGTTGAATTATATGTGAAATGGCCCAAACTCTACTGTTGAACCAGATCAGAATCAATATGTTAAATTCAAAGTACTAGTATAAAAGGAATTTGTCTTGGTGCTTGCTCAAACAAAGAGGACAAAAACAAAACATCTAGAATAATACAAAAGGGAATATAGAAATAGAAAATATAAATTGCAATTTAAAAATATAAAAACAAGTGAAGTCCTCAGAGAGGTCTGAAGGTACTATACAAATGCAGTGTATAATAATAAAAAAAAATAGAATCTGAGAAGTGACGGTATACAGTATTGGGAGCGTACCGGATAGAATGTACAGAGAATTAGCAGGGGTGGTTGTTGTACAGGATCGTTTATACACTATGCACCATCGGTTCCCTGTTATCAGAATAACACACTGTGTCCAGGGAACTAGACAGTGACCACATACTGCAATGCAGGTTTGATCAAATCCCAGCTACTGTGTAAAAATTACAGGAGAACTGTGACATAACAATCCTGACAATATAATGGGTGAATTTTAGCGTGTGTGGGCTGAGCCTGTGAGCATTTTAATCCTGTTTGCTGAGGGCATTAGCGCTGCTTACCACAACACATTTCAAAACAAATAACAAATAAAGTCAAGGAAGGAATTTCAGAGGGAAAACTGAGTCGCCTATGGGGATACACGACATATCAGCGACCATATTGGAATCAGCCAATGTTAGTGATTTTTTATATATATATATATATATATATATATATATATATATCTGCATTGGTCCAAATTATGATCACTTTTATTTATTATTTTACATCGGTCTGATGAGTGAAACTTGGCTGACATGTATCGGCAAACATATATCGGCTGATTATAGTGATTTTTTCTTTTTCTTTTTTCCATTTACCGGCATTGGTCCAATGAGCATAACCAGGCAGATGTGAACCACCATGACCTATTTCTCTGTCTAGCTGCACAGGTTTTTGTGTTGTTCTGTTTGGGTACTTGTACATGCACAAAAGAATTGAAACAGAATGCAGAAACAGAAATGAAGACAGCTTAATCTCATCACATTCAGTATATAAAATTGGATTACTGTTGGGACTTGTTCTTACACAGACCACATCATATATTGGTAAACCTCAGCCATTACAGAAAATGTATGAGAAAAATCCCATCATGTGTCACTCCTTCATCACTTGAATAAACTGAAATAGGCTAGTAGCCTACTGTGTTCATTTTGGGAAACCCCTTAGGTCAGCGTTTCCCATACAGACTTATTTGTGGTGGCCAATCACAATAATAGACCCATCACAAATTTCCAACCAGACACATTTACAACAGCAAATCTTGCACTGTGCACACACACAGTCTAGAGCTGTCCTTAATTTAAGTAAATTCTTCAATTCAACAAATAGGAGTTTGTCAAATATGGAACAGTTGATTTATTCAACAAAACTGTAAAATTGTGTCTCCTCCACAATTGTCTTTCTGCAAATTAATGGAATCATGCTGTTCGAAATCCAGTGCTTATCAACAGCCAAAGCAGGTTAGTGAATATTACTGTGATACCAGGATTGTGCTGACATTTTCCAAGAAATAGGCCTAACTTAAAGATTAATCGACTAAAAAAGGCAATTAAGATCCTCATCTTGCAAGAGCCAGAGGTGTGACCAGCAAGATTATTACAACCCTAACCAACAATTAGCCTAGTTGAGAGATCGACGAAGAGGGGGCAGCCTTAACACAGACCTTTCCACTTCTTAACTCGGTCTCCCTTGCCCTCCGCTGCCTGCCACCGACACAAATAACCTAGTCTCTCTCCTACATAGCACGTGTTACCTCAGACAAATTATGCTCTGGAACATATGTAATTTGTCTGGGTACACACTGCGTAAGAGTCTAGAATAAATAACCCACCAACCTGTGGGAAACACTAATAACTTGTTTTCCATCTGCTCCCTCCCAGGTCTGATCAGCAGTCTGTTAGTGGGATGACTTGAGTCACACTAGACATAGAAACACATGAGAGGCATGCTACAGAGGTACGGAGCCGTGGGGATGAGGAGCTCAATGACTGCACTGTTTAGCAGAGACTGAAGCTGGAGCTACCCAAGATTAATAAAAGGTCAGCTAACCAGGCATTAGCCTGGGCTAATTGTTGTGCTTCACCTTAAAAAGGGGCAATTCACCCAAAATTCCCAAAAGCATAAGTTTTTTTTCCCAAAAGCATTGAGTTTTATTTAATTAATTTTATTATTTTTATAATAAAATATATTATTATTTTTATTATACATTATTATGGGGGTGTACTTTGGTAGAAAATAGTTCCTACATGAAACTGCACACAACAAGGTCTGTGGATTATTTTGAGTAACCAGGTCATGATTTCTGGAAAGAGACATTGCTTTTGAGTTTTTGTTAAACATATTTCTTTGCCGCTTTGAGTGTCACAAACCGAGTGCCATTCAGCTCCATTGTACTGGAGTGACGTCAGACATCTCTACGGCAGATATCTCTACGGCAGATATCTCTAGATATCTCCAAAAACGAACAGCCCCTTTAAAGAAAAAGCAACAGCTATGCACCCCCTCAGAGATTTTTAAACGAAATAATGTTGAGACTGCTTACAGAAAAACCCTGAAAAATATACAGAAAAAAATTGATTGAAAATCAGAAAACATATTAGTACAGTCAAATATCCCTGAAGTCAGAGATGTAGCTAGTGAACATGGCTGAAAATGTGACACTCAAGGTGGAACAGAGTTAGAATGGAGTAACATTATATTGAACTCTCATTACTGTTTTCGAGTTCTGAAGCGTGACCTTAGCTAGCGTGGCATTTAAAGATAACGGAAAATTACGTCAAAGTCATAAAAAAAATATGTTGTCACTCCAGTTTCAGCTGTTTTTTCTATAGTGATAGAGAATACAAAGGGGAACTATCCTGAACTACCCTGCACCATTGGTACAACCCGCCAATTTTCTTACATTAAATAAAGGGTCATTAGGCTGTCAGAAAGAGAGTATAGTGCACATGATATTCCTTACCTTTAGTGAGTCGAAGCAGGCAATAACTCTCCCATTCTCAACCTGGCAGCTCTTTGGTGGATGTGCAAATTTGCATTCCTCATCACTGCGTGAGCAGGTTCCTCGCTGGAACTGCCGACAGACCTCCAGAGTTAGCCACTTAGTGTCTCTTATTGAAGAAATATTCAAAGCCATGTCCAGAGATCTTAAATCTCAGGGTTGCAAGTTATAAAACCTCTATCCTACTTGTTGATTAGTTGTCCATATACAAAAAAAAAACCTGCAAGCTGATTGAATCTTTTTGGCTCTGATGGAGAAAAAGAATCCTCAAATAAAGGAACCTGATGAGCCCTCCATCAGCAGGGAGAACAGACTAGATGGCTGATAGATCAGCTAGAAATCACCCATCAATCAGTAACTTCAAGGGCAGACCGCAGCTTGAGTGAGGGGCTCACTCTGTGACACATTCAAGTGTGTGCTCCTCTGCTGACAATGCCTCTGAATACGAGTCATAAATGGAGCTTCATGAAAGAATTTGCAGACGAGTGTGAGTTTTGTTGTGATTTATCTAGTTGTTATTATCCTCTGGCAGATCCTCGGTCTCCAAACTAAATCCCTCCTTTGGGGTTCCTTAGGTGCTAGAAGATGTGCAAAGTGGAACGGAGGCAGAAGAATTGCAGCTGAGGTATGTTCCTATGTTGGTGCAGGAGTCTGGCCTTAAAGGTAACGTAGGCTTGTGTTGCACACAGACCAGCTTCAAGTCGGGGATGTCGTCTCAAAGGCACTTTCTGTTGGTGATCTGAAAGACATGAAGTAGGGTTTAAGTTACCTGATGGGCTACTTGTGGTTAAACTGTAGAGCATATAACATCCTTTACAGCGGTGTCTTCAGCAGAGACTGTGGTATATTTTCATTAACTGGCTAAACAGTTGAGGCTGGCTAAAAACTGAAACATAACAACCCACAGAGGCAACCCCTTCCTTTTAATTGAGTTTGTCTTTTGCCTTCTTTGTAGGCAAGAGAAGAAAAATGCATGAAAAATAATGTATGCTGCAATGAAAGTATTGATTAGAAGAAGGCCAAACAAATTTACATTATGGTACAAATAATGGATTTTATTTTTATTATCATCTAATCATTTTGAGACATTATGTTAATCAGAATTGTGGCACATTTAATCAAATACTGCTTAAAATAAGAATCGTGGCATGTTTCATCACATGGGCCACTGCTTAAAAAAATGGTTCTGGTTATAACTTACAACCATGGGTGATGGAGGGGCAAGGGCACATACAGTAAACATACGGTACCCACTCTGGGGTTGCAACAGAATGTGGTCCTCCTCCAAACTATGGGGGGGGGAAAGGTCATGTATCACCTTGGTTTGCAGTGTTATTGCTAGCAGATAGGAGTGGGGAGTAGCCCTAAATATCTGAAATATTCCTGGGCCGGCCAAAAAGTCCAAAAGCCAGATACAGTACTGCATTCATTGCTCAATTTCAATTTAATGTGCAGTCCTCATTAAACACCCACAGTTTAGGAATGAGATGGATCTGTGCCTTTTTTTGTTTGTTCAGTTTTATGTTGGTTCATTGGCCTAACTTGCTTGGGGTCTCATGTGTCAAGCAAAACAAATTTGTTTGGAAATTGCCTAAAAAACAATTTACAAAAGCACTGTGGGATTTATCAACATATTTTTGGATATTATATATGTGGAAGTTGTGTAAATTCTAAGATAGCTCAGCATCATCTGTAAAACATATGATTTAGGCTATATGATTTTGTCATAGTTGTGTCTCAAAAAAAGAAAATAAATCGAAATGTAAATCATCTCCATAGACTTCAAGTCCCCAAAATTCTTCCCCAACAGCTACCTGCATGATTCTCTCATTTGTTTTCAAATGGTAGGATCCTGAAAGTATCCCAGACCCAGACAGAACAACTTTTGTCTATGACATTCCTAGAGGTCGCAGTAAACACAGAAAGACCATATGTTTAAGTGTAACTGAAGATAGGCAAAAACCGGAAAGGTGATCAGGGGATGGTCACATCCAAACGCTCCAATGATGTCTGTTGTTACACCATAGAGATGGAAGCTCAAATGAAAGATAAGAAATGTATCTTTCTAACAACACTTTTGGTCTCAAAATTATTTAAAATTGTTTAGGTGAGGAGACCTATTAGGGCAGCATATGGTTTTGGGCTGTATTTAGGGGGTGTGCGGGTGGGATTCCGCCTACGGGCTGCCAGTTGCCCATCACAGATCAAGATAATCACCTACTCTATCTGTACTGGGATCAAGCCTAATTTCCTCTATTCTCTAGAGGCCGTCAATCTTCTGTAATTTCAGTAGGATGTGGTATGAATTAGACAAGGCTAGGCTGTACAAAATGTGACCTTTTGTAATTAGTGAAGTTATATAGCCAATTAATTTTCATAATATTACTAAGGGATCAGGCAAATCCCTATGGGAAAGCAAAAACAAACCCTAATGAAAGTCGTTTATGACAGCTGCCAATATGTTCTCCAAGTCATCAGTAAACAAGCACAAAACCGTCCAGACCCACGGCGCAACTAACGTTATGAGTAGACACAGCCAGTTGTGGAGTGAGAATGTTGTTAGGTTACACTTGCCAGCTAAAGCTAGCAGGCCATATATCATCTCACCCTTGCGTCTGTTAGTAGTCGAAGTATTCATTAACCCCTCTGGTATCTTGCGTTGTGTTCAAGGTGATCCCCCCTTCCAAGCAAGACGAAAAAGCAGTGTCCCTGTGTAGTGGCAGGCAGCGAACGCTAGCTGTATAGTGTGAGTAGAGCCTGACATTGGTCAGGTCACGGGATTCCCGCGGGACGGGAGTCTATTTCACGATCAATCCCGTGATCAGGACGGGATGGGGAAAAAAATCCACAGGAGTGGGCAGGATTGGGAAAAATAAAATGAAAAAAGGGAATTTCTCCATATATTCCTTTGAATATGCAATGTTTTCTTGATTCTGAATGAAATTTTGGCCATTCTCTGTTGTTTCCAATTAAAAATTGTTGCATTGTGTGGCGTACCCCCTTAAAAGACGGGAGGATTTTTTTACTGAGTCACAGGAGCGGGACGAGACAGGAGTAATCTTGTGGGAGCGGGAAGGGACAGGAGTGAAAATCCACTGCCGTGTCAGTAGGGCTGGGTACTGAACTTCAATACTTTTATGGCACTGAACAAATTGCTTCGATACTATAGAGTATTGAAAAATGCCTTCTCATTTAGTACCAAATGTCGATACTTAAGTTAGGAGTAAATCTCATCAGCGTCAGTGAGCCAATAAGCATGCAGCATGCTTGTACCAAGATCTAATAATGCTGGTGATTGGCTGTCTAACATTGGCTGTCAATTCACGTGTGCGTTGTTGTTTTGAGAAGCTTGACTACAGTGTGCATCGCAAAGGTGTAAAAAATGTCTAAGAAAAGATCAAAAGTGTGGCTCCATTTTATCAGGCTTGATTCCAATAGCGCGCAATGCAATATATGCAAAAAGGACATTGTTGCCAAGACCGATGAAACACTTGAACGTGCAAGGAATAAATTTAAGAGCAGAAAGTTGCGTTCAGGAACCGGTATCGAAGTCAAGGTATCGGTACCAAAATTTGTTTAACTATACCCTGCCCTACGTGTCAGGCTCTAGTCGTGAGTTCGCTCAGCAACAGCTCCGTACAATTCTAATCTTAAGTCTTACAAACAAATCTGTTGGGACAGCTCTCCATTTATAGGAATAAAGAAATTATGAATGTGGTGTTCAGAGAACCGAGGTTATGTTAGTTAAATGTAAGCTAAACTACCATTCACTCACAATTTAGGCTAGCGCATTTCATGGCACATCAAATCAGAGAACCGAGGTGATTAATGTAACCTAAACTACTGTTCATTCACAATTTAAGCTAGTGCATGTCGTGGCATGTCAATTCAGACAACCGAAATTATTAACGTAACCCATACTACCACCCATTCACCCATTCGCGTGGCAAGTCAAGTAGTTACAAACTGGGAAATACACAAAGGTATGAATGTGAACAGGAAACAAACTTGCTCTACAGTTGAGGAAACATGAGTAGATTCTCACGTTAATCACTGTGAGAACACACACAAATCACAAAGGAAAAGTTGAAGAGGGTTAATACATCCCAACGTACGCACCACAGTGCAATGCCCCATAGAATGTCCATGAGTGAGTGAGTGAGTGAGTGAGTGATCACAATTTGCCACGCATAGCCCATGGCGGCAGTTCCTGTGCGCCATTGGGAAAAACATCAGTAGTAGTTAGCCTATATAATGGACAAGACAAATGACCCTAACACAAGCAAAACAGTAGCCAGTTTGAATGAGGGTAAATTAGCCTAAATGCTAGCACTATTATGAAAAGACTTGAGTACTACAAGCATCCTGGGTTCATCATCAGGGCATGCTATCATGTAATCAATTGATAATTTGTCATCATGTCACAATTTCCAAAAAGTGACAATGCTAAATCCCTACATATCCACTGTGTTAAGACAATACAGCAAAGCTCAGATTTATCATGTCTAGATGGAGAGCGAGTCTTTCACAAAGTCGATACACTTGGCAGTAGGGGTGTCATGATCAATCGACTGAATCAAATCAATTGATTACAAAAAATAATCAATGCTTCGAAACATTTCATTGGTGACAGTTAAATGTTTCAAAGCGTTTCATCTAATGGAAATACAAAAGAAGAAGAAGAATTTCATTCAGAAACACTAAGATTGTTCAAAAATGCTCAAATAAAGACCCTGTTAAAGTGAATGCCTTAGCTCGATTTCAGTGTGCGTTCATGGGAAAAATAAAACGCAAGTAAACTTAAAGTAGCAAAAATTATTTTCTGACCACATTTTTCACATTTCCAAAACTTCTTATGAACACCTACCATCAGAGGCTCTCATTGGGTCATCGTGTCCTACTCAAAAAACCCTACGCCACCAGCAGCCAGTCTGTTGTTATTCCATAATGAATTTTCTTTGTTGACAAAACCCGGCCTGTGCTTTAGCTCCGCCTATTTTTCAACCATCGTATGAAAGCATCCTTGTAGTTGATAAACCTATGCATTAAACATTTTCAGCCAATCTCTTAATTACATCAATATTGTGCTGTCAGAACAGTATTATGTTTGTAGGTTAAGGATTTAATGTTCACTATTGGCCATTTTGTTGCCATTGGCTATGGCCATTGTCACCTTGCTCGACAAGCAGGAAATGCCCCAAGATACAGTTGGAATGAAGTTGATGAATCTAGCAATCTATGCATGAAAAATATTTGTTTTTTTCAGTGAATCTTTTAGTCACAACAAGATTGTGCTATCAAGGCAGTGTTATGTTTATAAGTAATTTATGAGTCTTTCATTTTGGGAGAGGGAGGAGGGGGCATATTGTTTATTTATGTCTCATTGCTGCCCTCTAGCGGCCTGAAAACTGTTACTGTAGCTTTAAATAAAAATGTTTAATTTTCAGTTTTTTTTAATTTTTTTTAATGAAAATTACTCGTTCAGATTAACCAATTAATCTATCAAATCATTGTATACTTGCATAATCATTAAATAATCAAGTGCCAGCTTCTGGTGAAAGGCAATTGCTTTAACTAATCAAGTTCAAGTTGGGGAGGCGCTTTGGTCAGCTGAGTGCAAATCTGTCCAAAAAGAATTGCCATTAAAATAAAGATTTTCCAAACATGTTTACATTCTCAAAGTATTCCTCGACTTGGGTTTGAGTTTTTGACGTCTTATTTTGTTGACAGCGGAAACGGAAAGAGAGGCGGGAACAGGACCACTTCTTCCTCTTCTGTACTAAAATACCACAGGCGAGCTGAGCGCTTCGCCAACCGATGATATGGCATCCAGCGCATCTGAATGGACAGTTCAGCCATCACACATTCAACTAATCAGAATGACGTATTTGACTGATTAACGTCCATGACCTTGAATCAGTCTCAGCCTACAGTTAATGAAAATTTAATTTCATGCACTCTGTGCTCAGCAGCACTAGCCTATATTTATCTCACTACGCAGCCTTTCAGGCAGACAAGTCCATAAGACAAAATCATAAGTGTTTGGGGGAGGGGAGAAAATCAGCTAGGAGTCCAATAATTTGCCTAAAAAGAGAACATGCCACGATTTGAGGGGCAGGGGGTTATATCACTGACATTTTAAGAGGCATCTCTTTTAGTCAAAAATCTGAAGTCTTTCATACTGATTGAACAGTTTATCCTAAAATATCTTAGCATTGAAGATGATGTGATGTTAAACACAAGCATCCTTACAAGCTACAGGCCAAGATGCTTTAGACTTGGGTCAATATAATAAATACAGGCCAATATAATTATTAGGCTAACCTTATACCTTATACTCCAGTTATTGTGGACTAGCAGATTCTTTCTCACAATAAAAGATTAGGACAAGGTATATCAGAGCAACAAATATCCTAGAGATGGGTCTGACCTAGAAAAGTCCAACATGGTTTGACCTTTTAGCTTATGTTGCAGCCTTTTCATTAAATTAACTTGGTTGTCATGCATGCTCCCATTCTGCCAGTGGCTGATTTGGCCTTATAGTTGTAACTACTGTATAACCACAGAATGTGAATGGATAGAAAGGGCCTTTCTAAGTGTATCATATTCATTTCCTATGGTACACCTAAGATGGCTGCCACTCGCCTGATTCACACGGCCACAACACTGGTTGATGGGGTGGGGAAATGCAGATGTGCTCATTCACTTCAATGCTAAAACTTCACTATAAAAATACCATTTCCAGAACTGAAATAGTCAAAACAGCAGCCAAAATAAAATGTGATGATGATTATTACCTGACCTCAAGTTTTTAACTGCCATAAATGTCGTGTTTTGAAATTAATGAAAGTGAATTAGTCTGCTCTTTGAAATGCATTCAAAGCAATTTAAGAAAATAATGCCTCCAAAAAAAAATCAGCCACATCAGTCCAATGTGATTATGAATTAATCAGTACAATTAATAAAATTCATAGCAGTCATAGGAGTAACATGGGGAAAATGGGACTCAATAACACGGGAGTCAATGTGGTTCTCCTGGTTTTCCCACCCAACCCTCGGTTTTGATTAAACATGGTGGTGATGTGAATAAAGCAAATAGAAATTTGATAATGTTGCCATGGAAATGAGCACTGTTTCATATGTGGACAGTGCATGGCTAGAATTAGGCCTATAAGAAGAGGATGGGTCACTATCACCATAGAAAAGTTGAAAATGGCTCCCACATTACCACTGGGAAACAAATCACATTGTAAGAAGTAGCATAGTCTCCCAGTGCTGAATAACCTTTGTGAGAATGATGGGGCTGTGACCCATCCACTTATTATTATTATTCTAGGTGCACAGATGGTTGCTAGATGGGATACAGAGTAATACGAGTAGAAAGGAGCATAAGACTTAAGGTGGCAGTATACTGAAAACTAATACGGACTTGCCCAAAATAGAAACACAGTTGAAAACGTTTCCACGAATATACTCTGTGCAGCTCCACACTAACTGTAGCCTAGGTGACCACACGCCATAGGAGCCGGGGTGTGGAGCATCTGACTAGTTCAGCTAGCAAGCAGGTAGACACTGTGGTGGCCGAAGCCATTGTGGAGCTTCAAATTCTCTGCAAATGTGTCACTTTGTTCTTATAAACCTGACAAAGTTTATTTCCGCAACGAGTATACTGTCGCCTTCAGTACGAATTTTCATCACAAGTTCCACAAGAATGGTCATTCTTTCAAATGATGTCTTTGCCATGGCAACTCATCAACTTTTCCATTACAACATACTTGAACATTCTATGGCAGTCATTTTAATGTGTACCAGCCAAATTGCCATTCAAGAATAGAACTGATTGGATAACTATTCTCTATCAATTAAATTTTTATGGCTATAACTTATGGGTCACCTGGTTGATTGGCTCCAGGTGTGATTATTCCAAAAAAGCCCACAGCAAAATAAAAGGAGGGGGTCTTGGTGAAAATTGTGAATAATAATACATAGCTTAAACTTGATTTAAGTTCTTTGAAACCTCAACAACATCTTTAGGCAACTGGCCAATCATTTCTTCTAGGAGGCAGTTGGATTTCTGCTCTGATAGAACTGTAACTTGTATTCTTAGGGATAAACAAGAGCTTAGCAAAGGTAATTCTTTCAGTCCAAGTGAAAACATAAAAATCAGAAAGCAATCAAGTTAAGAGGTTGTCACACAATAGTAATATGTTAATGTTATCTTAGGTAGTTCAAATGAACCCTTGGACTGAAGAACCATTGAACTCCGTTTTTAATTTTTTTTGGACACCCCATGTATTTGCTCTTGTAAAGTCAATCCAAATCACTTGGAGTGTGAATGTGATATATCACAAGAAAATACTCAACCTCTACTGTCTTAACTACGAATGAATGCAACACTCTTAACTTACCATCTTCAGATAATAATGTTTGAAAATATTGTTCCTCTAAAAACCTAAAACAGAGTTATATGGTTTGTCTGAGGTACTCAATTAATATTAGCGAACATGAATAGCTTTCTGCTTAAGCTAGAAAACCATGACTCTGGGATATTATCAGGCAAAACTTTCTGAAGTTGCTCATTGATAATTTATGAGAGGCTGAATGTCTGAACTCAGAATGTGTTTGAGCTTTCACATCTGACAGCTTCATTTCACATACTGTTCTTCTGGTCATTTTTGTGTTAAGACTTACAAGACAAGCAGCACTTATCTGCTAGTCTATCAATAGGAACACTAAACAAAGGTAGCAGTGGTCAAGGATACACTTTATTGTCTTTAGTGTGTGTAATCATCAATTTGACAAATTAAGAAAAACAACCAAATAACATCAAAATCTAAGGGAAAAAAATCAAATATCTGGTCATTTTGAGGACAGGATAACTGTATGCGTACAATTCCAATTTGACGGTTGTGACATTATGGTATAGGCTAGTGTGGTTTGCATTCATTTGATCAAATCTTATTCGCAGGATGGGAAATTGCAACCAGACAAATTCTGGTCTTTTTTTTTTTTTTTTACTTTTTACTTGTGGCTGGTCAACTTGTCTAGACACTTGGGCAGACAACCTAAATCTATTTGGCCAGTAAAATAGATAAAGTGGCTGTTTAATTCTGGAATACACCCATCACTGACATGCTCAGTAGGCAAGAAGCAAGTAGGCAAGAAGCAACATTAGCAAAAAGAGAGCTACAAAAACATGGACTACTTAATTGGAATGAAATAGGCCAATCCTTTGTTTTCACATGATGGCAATGCCCCTCTACAGCCACTTTCTGGCTGCCATTTTGTGTCCCTACAATTCGATTACTGTAAGTGAAATTAAATTTGGGACACAAATGGCGCATGTGTAAGACAACCCATATCTTTCACTATCATAATTTATGACTGTCCGTCCTCTGTTAGCCTACTTTCCTTTACAGTCTTACTATTTACTGCAGTGCCATGAATTTAACAGCTGGTGCCTCAAATTGTTGTAATAAGATATGTTGACTCTTCTTACACCTGGGCACAGGTAAAAAACAAGGAAAGTGAGCACCCCTGCAAAACTTTACTGTCTGCAAATACACAGTGCGTAGGGCAAACGGAGAGACGGGCTGCTGAAGTTAGTGCTGAAATGCACAGGAAGTTGCAGAGCAGTCATAAAAGGAGGTTAACTCCCCAAACTGGCAGAATTACATTACAGACAAACATCTTATCAACTGATGGCAAACAGTTAATAGCAACTACAAACATACAATGAGAAGAATGAGAAGAATCCATCATCAAAACCATTTTTTCACCAAACCATTCTACTGTAACTCCTCTCAGCCTCACCGCATGGTATTCCACAGCATAATGCAGCAAATTCCTTCAGGCGCAAGTCAGGAAACAGAGCAAGGAAGGAAACAAACCTCTCACTTCAAGCAGGCAGCACTGGGGCTCTTCTGTCTCTAATTCCAACCACTGTGTTTGCATTGATAGTCCAACTTCTCATAGGTGGTTACCGACTGAAGACAATGACCATGAGAAAAGCTGTCATTCCATTCTCTGTGCTGTGAACTCCATACAAAGATTTTCTTTCCACGACAGTGTAGGAAAACAACTGCTTAACTCTGTGGCTGAAACATTTCCAGCCACCCCCTTCCTGCCTGCATGCCCGCCCCCAGGAAAGCCCTCCCAGCCAGCAGTGGCCAATAGAAAACCAGGAGCTGGTTTGCTGTGTAGAATCTGGCTGTAAAGCCTAGAGTGACAGGCTAGTTGAACATACCATTGTATGAGTGTAATGTACATTGTTTGTATGTAACTTTTGCTATTGTTTATGTATTTTAGTAGCTTGTACTGCTTTCATGATATAGGCCACAGAATTGTCCTTAATAAAGTCAGTAGCGAGACTCTTCCTTGCAGTTTACACTGAATACAGAGTCAAAGCATAAACATTTCACTGTATCTTAATATGCAACTAGCTGCACAATAATAAACCTGTACTTGAACTAGTTAGCAGAGCCAGTTTGTATGATGATACGTTCACATTGTATCTTGATCAAGTTGTTATGTGTATAAATGTACCTGACTATTTTAATGAGGTCTTATTCCCATACCACACTCACTTCTCCTGGATTAGCCTAATTACAGTAATTCTAACCAACTAAGACACTATTAGCAACACTGCACTGCACACGCGTTCCCCCCTACTATGAGAATATACAGTACTGGGGGAATACGACTCAACTTAAGAATTCATACAGGCCACGTTATGGTCTAGGAAAGCCAAATCAATGTGTATGAACGTGATCAACTCCCCTCCAAAGCCAGAACCCAGAGACTGTGATGTCATCAAGATGTCAAATCTGGGGCTGCTCTATTTAGGAAAGGATGGTAAAGGTGACATTGTGAGAGCACCCATGGGATTTTCTGCAGATAAGGATACAAATTCTGGCGCAAAACTGATAACATTACTATGATAAAAATCTACTTTTTGGTTATAAAAAAAAATCGAACACGCATTCTGTGGGTCCTAACGTTGTTTTTTGTGTGTGTAACCAGGATGCAATTAACAAAATAAGCTATGTGATCAGTGCCTGACATCAGTTGGGATGACTAACGTTATTTAGTCGAGCTAACTAATTGGACAACTCTGACTGCATCTCACCAACATCCACTTGTCCAAACGGAAGAGACAAGCGTTAGCTAATGTTAGCTACTTTGGAGGGGTTTTTGTGCAATTACTCTCTGGCTATCATTTTAGCCAAGCTATTTTAGCTAACGTTAGTCGGAAAGACTTATCTAAAGACAGTTAAACCAGTGTATCAAGCAAATATAGATGACATCAGCTAATGTTAGCTACCTAGCTAGCAGCTAACAACTAGCATTTACACCTGCTTACCTCATCATCAGTGAGAACCGCTCCCCAGAGCCAGCTAACGTTAGAGCAGTCACGCACCAGCCAGCAGGACACACGGCACGGCAGCACCATTGAACTAGGAAAACAAGACCTCAAGTGAAGTCGAGAGGACTGTTCAACAATCCGTTAATCCTTGCTTCATGAGCGAAATGATATCATGTTATATTTAACACGACAGGGTGCCCAACTTCACTTCTTCGTTACTTTGTAGCACTGTGCACAAATTTAAGCAACAAGCTTTTGACAGCTTACTGTACGACAGCCAGTTGGATGTGATGTAGGGGTTGCCTCCGTCTGCAATCTAAAGCCTATCAATAAAAGTAGCCACCTTTTTTAAATATAAAATATGGACAGTAAAATGTATAAGATACAAAAATATAAGCTTTACCTTGCATGGGAAAATGTCAGTTTTTGGTCAACTGAAGACGTTCTAAAATGAAAATCTACAGACGATTCCCCATGAACGTTCAGATGGTACGGTCCACACGAATGCCAGGAGGCTCGAGAAGGGCAAGGGTTTGCTTGTTACCAAGGGAACAGCATTGAAACCATGAGCGTTTTTTCTAGTTCATTTGATGGGCAGATTTGTTGTTCATCCAACTAAAATAATATATCTGGCTGACGTTATGTATATTTTTTACTTCATATGATATGGAATAGTATCTAATTTCACTTCATAGGCATATGGTCGATAAGGTATATAGAATAAGTATGACGTTATTTTCCTGCAATCACAATTTTATGAAATATCATAATAGCGGTAAGCTATAGCTAGCTAACATTAACATCAGAACTATTTGAAATAATCTTACAATAATGAGATATAACTAGAGATAGTCTTTATAATGAGATGGAGCACTGGTAGTTTTGAATGGGGAAATCCTTAACACTAAAGATGGCGGCAAAAAAACGAAACTTGCTTCAAAAGAAACATTCAGAGAAAATAGTTAAATGTGATGTGATTTTATGTTGAGTAACATTATAACTTACAACATGTTGAGGTGAAATATGAGATTTAAATATGTTTTAAAGTAATGAATCACCATCTCGCCACAGTGGTTGCCATGGTAACTAAGGACTCTGGCAGAAACCACTGGATAGTAAATGCTCAGAAGTTGGTCTAAGTGGGGGAAAAAATGCGTTTTTCTATCACAAAATTCTCTATTTTTTACCAAATAAATTAAAGTGACAAAAATACATCATACCATAGTCCCATATATTTTCAAGGTCATGTAAAATGGATAATAGATCAAGAGTGTGCATGAGGAAGAGAGAGAGCAAAGGAGTAATATTAGTTCCAATCAAGTCCAAAAAAAACTCTTTCAAATAGGAGGCTCTGGTTAAGATATATGTGCTAATATGAATTTTAGCTTTTGAAAGATTAGTTGGAGAGAAGATTGGTTCACTCACATCCTGTCTTCTTTCCTACCTTAGGATGGATTTCACATGCTATAGCTCATATCCTGAAAGAAACAACAATCCATAGTCTATCATAGTACTGGGTCACTAATGATTCCCTTTAACAAACCTACAAATAGCACCAATATGTGGTTAATATCTTGTTGGCAGACAAGTGCAAGATATTTTGGACTATGTCAAAATTACATGTCTACCTACAAGCGATAAAGAATAATAAGAGAGGGGGAAAAAAGAAAAACGTGTGACTTTCACCCCTACCCCACACGGACCCCACCATGAGATATCTAGACCAACTGTATAACCCTACTGTCATTTACTGGCTGCCAGATTTGGGATTATGGAGGTATTTATGGAGACAACACATTCTTTCCAGTAGATTGAAAGTGGTATGTGTGGAATGATGACCCGTATTGTAGAACACATCAGAAAAAAAGATGAGCTGACTGGAATTCCAGACTGCAGCCTGGTGAGGAGAGCCTGCTGACCGTGCTCCACCCAGATCCACCCAACTGGCTACACCGTGGCACTGTACCTTCCATAAGCTTAAAGGAATACTTTGACATTTTGAATTTTCATAGGTTATTTGTCTCCACCAGACATGTGTCACATTGGAGGCAAAGGTTTACACAATATTATTGTCCTTCAGTTTCCCTAAAATGATATGTTAGCATTCCTAATTGAAACCAAGGGGTACTAGGCTATAGTGGTACACTTGCAGCTCTGTGTCCCATAGATGTTAACGCTAACATGCGATTTAAAAGTGTCAATGAAATGGCATTGAGAATGTGTTTCACTTTAGTGATTTGACGTGTTTCCGAATGAAAGTGGCTATAACAGCAAAATTGAGAGTGACGGCAATGTTAGCCTTCACTTCATCATTGAGGACCAATACAAAGAAAGTTTTAGATGATTGGTGGTGGGAAGTGGCAGTATTTTAAAATCAGTTATATTTCATTGGATAGAGTTTCTCATTCTATAGACATTTTTCACACAATGTACACATGGCTTCAATGAAGACAATTTTACAAGCTGTTTTTCAGCTATTTGAAGTGCCAATGAAGAAACCTTTTCTCTACATTGTGACCAGTAGCCTACTTTGAAGAATGTCAAGGTATCCCTTTAAGGTGGTGCAGTACAAGAGTGTGATTCACTGTCAGTCAAATACCTGTATGACTTGACCATTTCCAGTAAAAACATGAACAGTGTAGGTATTATCTATGTATAAGACACTAGATTGTGTGAGTTGGGCCTGCTAGATCTCCTTGATATTGTAGGTCTAGGTCTCCTTGATATTGTTAATGCTTCTTCTTGGTCTGCACACTTGTACATAAATATTCATGGTGGTGAGAGGGGCATACCTCAAGATGTAGCGTGCATGCAAACGGCCTAGGCTCACTGAATATCAGTGGAAAAACATGGAATATTCATAAA
>OMKL01155800.1:7596-18544 GCA_900302295.1 Parasudis fraserbrunneri | reverse complement strand
GGCATCACACACACACACACACACACACACACACACACACACACACACACACACACACACACACTTAAGTATGCAAGTGATTTTTAGCCATTGTTGTATTGCTGGTGGGAGGAAGATAATTGGTTTTTGACAACCTTGGATTCTGAATAAGGATCTAGGTGTAAATTTGTTGCTGACATAAAACCAATCAGGACAACATTTTTTATTTGTTATTTTTTTTAATAGTTAACTTCATAAAGTGTGACACTTGGCGCTGTTGATAAAGATACCAATATTCTGCTGTTGATAAAGATACCAATATTCTGTGTGCTCATCTAGCTCAACATAATACTAATCATGTGATGTTACGCCAAAGGTTTTGGTGTTTTTCAGAAGTTTCACATTTTCCATGGCCAGTCTCTACCTTTTTTGTTTTGTTTTGTTTGTTTAAGATTCACAAGCATTCTCAGTTAGAAAGGTTTAAATTTGTAAGCTACTTTATCTACCTAACCTCTGGTTTTAGGGACACACATGACTGTAGAGACTGGATTTTATTCACAGGCTCTTGTCCAGATCATAACTGACCAGGATCTGTGAATGGAAGAAAGTTTCCTTGCCGTTTTTAGGAACCAAAAACAGATGGTTAGCTGAAATGGTTTGAATGCCAAACAGAGAAGAAAAGGCTTTCATTCCGACATTCAAACCTGAGTAGAGCTTTCCAATGATCCTGATAAAGAATAATTTGGGCTCCATATTTACAATTTAAGAGTATTAATCTCATATTCCAAAGATGTAAATCATATAATCCAACATGTTTATGACGGCAAGCTCTTGCAACAGTGTGTTACTGGTAGTTGTAGCAGCAAGTAACAGTTTTCAACTAATACGTTATTTAAGTCTTATTTAAGTTTTGCTTTAATATTGAAATGTGGACAAATTTCTTTTTAAATGACAAAAAATGCAGACGTGCATATTGCTTAAGTTTTGATGGGTAAGTGCACTGTAAGAGACTAATGAATTGTCTATATAAAATGGTACATGTGCAAGCCAGCAAACACCTTAACTCAGAATGCATTAGTTTTGCACAAAATGTTGGAAAGCCTTAGTTTACAGCAATTTCAGGAGATTGTGAAAATTCTGTAGCATGTTTGGAACCTTTCATAATGCCTTCAAGAAAAGTTGAATAATGGAGAGATGTGCCTCTTGGTATACTAAAATATAACCAGGAAGTAAGTAGTACTCTAGAGTCACATACTACCTGTATACTGTAGGAGTAACGAGGCCAAGGCCATGCCCAGAAACAATAGCGAACATGTTCATATTATTGCCAGTACCATATGTTCTCCAAATGGTCTTCTAGAGTGGCTTCAACTTCAGTCAGGGCATAAATTTGATTATTTACAGTGTAGCACACACATGTAACCACTGGTTGTATTTTGATACATAGTCAAGCATTGAAATACAATTCTTGTAAATGGTGATGAAAAATGGGTTTATAGGGATTTCAAAGACTGGAAATCCTGTAGAACTAACTGTACTCAGTCATCCAGGGAAGTGGCTGAAGCAGTCAAATAGAAACAATTCATGCTTTTTTGAAAGACTGTTAATAAAAACTTAAATAAATGGCAGCTTTTTAGTGAAGTGGTTGTTATTGGGACAATAATACATTTGCCAAGTGCAGAACAATATAAATATGGTAAAAATGTAGATTAGTATGCACAGGTATTGAACATTCTTTTGTTTGATCACAGGTCTCAAAGTGTGTACAGTTCATAGCCTAGATAGGCTTGACACCACAGTCAATGCTCAATTGCAGTATCACAGTATATTTTCTGTTGAAGAACCACTATAGTCAAGCCTTCTATTTGTGACAGTACAAGATGCTCAGACTCTTGTCAACATGTATTGTAAGTAAAAAACAAAACAAAAAAACAACAAACAAATGTTTTTATGTAAAGGTGTTTTGTAAATTGCGCTGCCAATGTAAAATATGTTGTGAATTGTATTTTTTGTATCATACATCACTACTGTTTGTTTTTCTTTTTGTATTGTACTGTATATAAGAAGCACTTTATTTTAATTTTTCAAATAAAAATAAAATGGATACATTTTTATTTGTAGGGGTCATTATGAGTCACTTGACATTTGATAACAAGACCATATTACCACATTTCTACAGCAGAAACACATTTTGTATTTTGCATTCTATAATATAAATTCATTGAACTACGAAGGTGTAGCCTACTTTGTGCATAACACTGCCGCTCTGTGGCCACAATGCTGAAAAACAAATACAACTAAAGCCTATATTTGAAATGATTGTTTTCACTTCTTTTACAAAGAGACATTTTGTGTGAAACACTGTGTTCAAGCATGTGCTATGAACCATTTCGATGCAGTGAAGAGTTAACAGTGAGTGTGTCCAGTGTCAACACATGGCTCATAGGTAGGTGGAGCACGATGCAGTATTTGCGGACTAGACCTTAGCTGAAGAAAGAAAATAGTGAAGTCCAGTTGACAACTCTATATACTCTATACACACTACATATTAGTTATAAGCCTACTTTAAAACATAATAACAGAAATCATGATGGTGATGATGATGATGATGATAATGATGATGATGATGATGATGATGATGATGATGATGATGATGATAGTAGGCTAATAGTTTACAATGTAAAAAAGTAGTAGGTCTATATATCTGCTTGGCAATATGCAACACAATAAAAGAGAAGTCCAATGGAGTGTACCTGCAAGAGGTTAAATTATCTTATAGGGTGGAGTCAATGACACATTGAGAACAGCACAACAATGGCTGGGAGGTGTCTTTGATAAAGCCCACACATGCATTCCACACCTACAAGGCAAATAATAAAACAGTGAACCTTGTTATGTGTTAGTGTACAGGCCTACCTCAAAGATTTTCTGAGACTATGGACTACATTTGTACTATGCACATCATCAAGTATAACTTTGAATTCAATTTTAACCAAAGTTAGGCCTTGGTATGTACAGTAACTTTCTACAAATAGGAGAACTTGTCAGTCCATTAGATGGGATGACGCACTTTTACAGTAAGAGACCTGGACCAATGAGTAGCTCGTGTAGACTGTGAGAGCTTAATTGGGCTTGCAATTGGGCGTGTAACAGGCTTTCTTGCTCAGGTGCTCACGCTCGGTTTCCGATAAGGTGGGATGTCGAGAAACTGGCAGAAAAGTTGGGATTTCCCTGTATAGCTTTACGTGTTTGAAGCTATTTAATCAAAAAATAATGGATAGACCTAGCTTACACAAACTGTTTTCAGCGTGTGATGTAAACAAGTCTGGTATTATTGAATATGAGGACTTCACTGTTGTTTGTCGCGAGCTCAATGTACCAGAGGCTGAGATAAAAACTCTGTTCAACAAATTCGATGCGGATAAAAACGGGTATATTAATTACAGCAACTTTTCATCGAGTTTTGAAGAAGTTTCCGAAACGTTAGATTTGGCGTCCTTGGGTGGTGGGTCTTTTTCAAGTCAACGCAGTTCATCATTGGACGAATTCCTGAGCAGGATTGATGGTGCTGCTCTTCTCCCTGAGAGGCAAGTCATCGCTATCCTACCTGTTTTTCTTTTGTTGTTGTTTTTTTCATGTCGCCTTTATTTGCTGGGCTTAAAGTATACATGTGTAAAACTGTACAGTATGTCACTTTCATATTTTCTTCTGCTATAGTCTTCGGGGGCCGTTGGATGATATGTATCAGGCCATCCAGTCCTCCGCAGACTTTTCTCTGGTACAGCAATATGAGGATGTCCTCCGCTCTCTCGTAAGTGAGAGTATGGACCACAGACTGCAGAGTGAGCAGCTGGAGAACAGTTTGAAGCGGTAAGAAGAACTCCTGCCTCAAGGCATAGTTCAAAGCTTGAACTGAAGGTAGACCTGCCATGAGGGTCTCTCTCTCTCTTTCTCCCTCTCTCTCTCTCTCTCTCTCTCTCTCTCACACACACACAGAATACACTTACATTTAATGCATATTTTCATAGAAGCGAGAGGACCCCCTCTTTAACGAGTTTAGAGCTTGGGTTGTAGTCCCACCAGCTATGCATACACTCTTTAGTTCTTCAAGGCCATTGCAAGGCCATTCAAGGGTTCTAATGCTCGGCTTGGTGCCTTTGGCGCCAATTCTATTGAAGCCTGAGAGATGCATGGAGAAGCACACTAAAACCCAACATATCTGCCTTATTTGACCTTTGATGAAGAAATGCAAGAACCTCTACCAAATGAAAGAACACTGCAAGAACAAATTTCAGAGAATACTGACTGATGGATTGCATTTGCATTAGTTTATTTGCTGTTCTCCAAATAGTATCCATAGATGATTATAGGCCTACTTTACAGGGCTCATGGCGAGTTAAATTAAAATGCTCACCACTGCAAATTAGAAAAAAAGGTTCCCTGAGTAGTATCCCTTGAAAATATAGAGTTTAGGATAAATAAATATTGTGAACAAAATCTGTAGGATATCTGTAGGTTATTCCTTTTACCTTTTATTTCGATCCGGAATGTTTGTTAACATTGCAGCAGTTTTAGGAGGCTGCTTAACGATGATTGACAGGGCAATTAATAGCTAATGTTATGGGAATGCCACGTATTCAAATGAAACGTTTACAAATCTCCTCTTATTATTAATCGCACATTGGTAGGCTATGAACTAACCCCTAGCTATAAAACAACAAAGGCATACATTTCAGGGCTACCAAGAACGTTCACTAAAACATTTATCGACAAACTTGATCAGAAAATAATGCATCGTAATTACGAATGAAGCAATCTCTTCCATAATAAAATCAACACCTTGGCTGTCCTAACGTTAATCCCATTTCTGTCTGGTGCTCTGCTGTGGCTAACCTACCTAACGGCTGGTCACCATATCAAAAACTGTAGTTATTATGTTACATAACATTAGCTAACGGTCTCAAGTTAATTGTGTAAGGTTACATTATCAACACAGTTTACTAACGCACCTCAATCACATATGCATCAGAAGCTCCAGTCCATTAGACATCTGGCATAACACAACATTAACTTAACGTGCATGCAAATAAGCTGTTGAATTAAAATACACATCAAAACGAAATACACCTGAACATACACATGAAATATTAGCTAAATAACAACACAATGAAATACCGGTGCCACCATCACCCATATTAATAATCTGTTTAGCTGAGAGGGGAGAGATGAAGAAGTGATCTGCCCATTCACCACTAGCTAACTGCGCCGAGCGCTTTCAAGTCTTGCACAACGCGTGACCGTTCGGCGCGCGTGTCTGTTCAGAATGGGCCGATTGCTAAATATCTTTGCCTGGCCCCTGGAAGTGCAGCTTGCAGCATTGTCGAGAACCAGTCTTGCTGCTTGCAGCGTTCTCGAGAACCGTGCTTCCAATCAACTTCACATTCAACACTGCACTTACGTGGACCCTCAGCAATACACCCACCCAAGTGTGAAGTCGATTGGATAAACGGTTCTCGGGATATGCGAAGGACAGACACACAGACAGACAGAGATTCCTTCATTTATAGTGAGATGTTAGCCAGAGGGTTTATCAGCAAAAAGGTGTAAATTACAAGAATTTTACCTTTTCTTATCTTAACATCGTTAAATCTGCCATACACCTGTAAATCCATTTAATTTGCTACATTTCAATGGGATTTAAGTTGTCTCCTTTTAACAGAGCATCAGATTGGATTTCTTAAAGTACGTAATCAGACACAAACACAGTGGGGGTTCCTCCGTGGGACGGGTGAGGAGAACGGAATGACATCATCCAGGGGCCTGACGTGCTGTATGAATTTAGTCCATTAGGCGCAAATGTATTATTGGATGGGATACAGATGGATGCCAAATTTCACAGATATTTCTCATACATATTTTCATATTATTATTATTATATATAAATATTTTCTATAAATCCCTGTCATTTAAGTTGAACTATTGAAAATTAACAATATTAACCGATGATTTTCTGTTCACAGTAGAAGCACACCCACTTACTGTAATGATTAACTTGTTCAAGAATTGTTACACTGGTTAGTATGCAACTGTTGTAAAGGCTGAACTGCTTTGGTTGCATATACTTTGGATTGCATCTTTTGAATGCTTCACAGTAAGAATGAAAATGCTTTAATCATTTCATTTGAAGTCTTTGAAGTGAGTCTTCATAAAGCACCTGGGACCAACTACAGTAATGGAATTTGTGTGTAAGCATTTTTTTTTTGTTCAGTAACCACAGGTGACATTCTGTATTCAAGGAAGTAGGAACACTTGGCGTAAATGAGTTGCTCTGCCTGTTTCTGTTTACCTCTCCTAGCTGGAGATATGCCCGTTTAGGTCCCCACTAATTTCTTCAACATACATGTACTGCTGAAAATACACCAATATGGACCCATTACGTTTCCTCCAAACTTTCTATGAAAAATAAATATTGTGTGAGGAGCTGCCGTGTGTTCTGTCAAATATTACTCATAAAGAATGTTAGCCTAGCACCTGAGGAATGTGCTTTCCGAGGGCCCTCCCTCCCACGGCTGGTTCAAGTGCTGTTACCTGACGAGAGCAAAGCAGGTAAAACTGCAGGGTGAGACGTCTCGCTCAAAATAGTCCTGTAGACATGACATGCGGGGGTAAAAGATGAGAAACTAACTGGAGCCTATAGAGGTGAATATGGAAGCTGGTTTACGTACCTGTCTTTAACGAAGCTGTAGAGGTACCTTATGTCTATATTCATATCTGGGACTATTGTTGGAGATGTTTGGGGTGTTTTTTTTTTTTTTTGTCTCAGCCACGGAGACTGAAGACAGAAGCTAAAGCATGCATCTGTGTCCTCTAACAGAACAGAGGACATGAACAGTAGTCAGCTGGCAGAGCTGGAAGACGACATGCAGCAGCAACTTGCCACAGTAGAGGAGAGGGTGAGGGAGGAGGTGAGTGCATGGATAATAATAACTACACTTTCATCATAATAGACAACTGTAGTTTTTTTCTCATTCAAAGACTAGAAATGTAATATTAAAAATATATATGTAGTTCTATAAATGTATCAGTTGTATAAACGTAATAAGTTACATTATATTCAAAGATTAAACCACCGCAAAATAGCTTAAATAAACTGATCTACTGTATATTTTATAGAGAACTGAGAGACTCTTCACCCGGCAGAATTCTTTCCTTCAAGGGAATTACCTGCATATTTGTGTCACAGAACTTAGCAGCTGGCTCCATGTCTCACAAAGGGCTCCTCTGTAAAGTTAGATGAAAGCCCCTCTTTTAACCCTGAGCCAGTGGGCAGTTCTATCTCCTTGGGTTTCATGTTTGTACTTTAGGAGCGTAGGAGAATGGAGGGAATCATGGCTACCATGCAGAAGAAGCATGATAATGAGGTTGCAGACCTGCATGTGGCTGTGGACAGGTTGTTGAAGGTAAGTGCTTAAGACTATCAGGCTTTGTTTATTCCATTATTTCACAAAGCCATTTTACTTTATCTAGTAAATTAAAGGAACACTCATAAAAAAATGAAATAAAATAAAGCAGTTTTATTATGGCCATAATGTCACATATTTCTGGAAATAATAAATCCAGCTCAGTGAAATGATGAAAGAAAAAGAAAAAAATCAATACATTTGCAACATGACATGTCTTTCTAGGAACTGTTATCACTCACTAGGGTTTTGATATTTCTTTCATTTTCATCATTTCACAGTATATACCGTTTAAGCTTCCTGGAGTATATGACATCACACATGTCAACTCTTAAACTCAAATTGTCAAACCAAATACATTTGTACAAGACAGTTTGTCATTTTGGGTTAATGCGTGAGATAATGGGCATAGTAAATCAGCTTTATTTTTTTGTGGAGTGTTCCTTTAACTACAGCAGAGAAATTGTTTGTGTGGAAATGGTCATGGGGAAGTCATGTTTTAGTGAGCAGCACTGACTTATCATATTTCTAGATGTACTATACATATTTATGTACACATGTATGTCTCTGTACTATATCTGCATACCTGTGCTGTTAATACCTAAGTTGAAATACGATTCACACTCTCTCTCTGTGTACATAACTCTGTTAATATCTGTTGACTCGTGTAGATATGACGTTTTTGTAAATAGGAATATGATGCACATTTGTTAAGAACCTGTGGAACTTGGGTTTCTATCTCATTTTCTTTCTATCATTATTTTATTCTTAATTTTTATGTTCTTATTTACCCTTGTGCATTCTCTGCCAACCATTGCAGTGTAGTGCTGTTGACAGAAACGCAATTTCCCCTCTGAGATAATAAAGTTCTCTTACCTTATATCGTATCAACAGCAATTCAAATCATAATGTTTGATTGGAAAAGTGCTCATGGATAATGTTTTTGCTCTAGAGCCAAGATGAATCTGAACTCAACCATTCAAGAGAGGATGTCATCAAGCTGAAGTGCCATATAAGGGAGCTTACTCAGGTACCTAATGTAGCAAATAATGACAATAACTACAATATTTTGCCTTGGGAATCTATTGTATAGAAGTATGGTGTTAATTGTTTTTCTACTGCCTCTCTCCTCAGGAAAATGAGCAGTTGCAGAGCTCTCTGATGAAAGCACACACAGACATCTCCGTTCTGCATTCAGAACTGGACAAGCTGAAGAACATGTATGCAGATCAGAAAGCCCAACATGAAAGGTTAGACGCACCACATCCAGATAACGTGTTGATGCTCTGTTGTTATATTTACATACCACGTAGCTACAGTACATAGTAAACCCAATGTACAGATCATGTTTTTATGTTCTTTCAGAGAAAATGATGACCTGAAGAGGATGATAATAGAGTATCAGTCTTATGCCAGTCAAATTGAAGTTCTCCAGTAAGTTGATGTCTAGTATAGACATTCCGTGAGGAATGTTTTTGTTGCACCAGTCAAGCAGCATTAAGCACCCTCACGCAGTCTGTGCAAGAAGACTCTAGCCATTGTTTACCAGTTAAAATGTCTGTCATCGTCTCAGCATCTGACATTGTCTGACTCTTATTTCCAACATTTCCTGATACACCCTGTCAGGGCAATGAACAAAAAACTCTATGACAGCAATGATGGGCTGCGCTCTGCATTAGCCAATGATATGGCATCAGCTAAAAGGAAGGTAAGCCCCTTGTTTTTAAATGACTGCTATTTCAGATATTTATCAGATGATTGATGGTTAAAGGAGCTGATTGCATATATAATGTACAGGATATAGGCAGATAATTTATGAAATGCTGACTGCAAATTATTTTCATTCACCCATGTCTAAAACCTGAAATGCATTTTATAGCTTTAAAATATTTGTTTGCATGTGAAATATATATCGGAGTAAAACAGACCTACATCGAGTTATGATGGGTTAAGAAAAATCCAAAATATGGTACATACTGGTATTTTCCATCTACATGTCAAACTCCTCAAGATATCCAAAATTCAGCACCCATTCCAATTAATTTCTGTATGCCTTATCTGCCAAACAGCTTTCTCCTCAGAATGAAATTCCTGCCAGAAGGATGAAGCCCCTTCGGCAAAGCACACTCAACCACAGCAGGTACACAAAGTTTCCCAGACCTCTCTGGATCTACAGATTGATCTTGGGAATTGAATTGTGAATTGAATTGCCAGAACTAAAATCTTTTTTCTTTTTTTTTTTTTACCATGTTTTGTGTGCAGTTCAGAACAGGATCCCAGTAAAATGTCCTATGCCCATGTGGCCAGCTGGGCTGATAAGTACCTGGACAGTGGAGTTGTCCTACCCATGGAAATCGCTGAAAGCTCAGGCAGTGATTATGACAGCGATGACAGTGGACAGTCTGTAGAAACTGTGCATTACAGTTACTCCTATGTCCCGTCTGATGTTGAGGTTCGGCCAACATCATACTCAAACTCAAGTATTGCTCTCATGTAAGTTACGCTGTGAAGATTTATGTTCTGTTTGACCTGTCTCTTTGTTAGATATTAGAAGTGAAATCTGAGGCAACAGTATCAGTGGCTCCTAGCAAGGCAAGCTCCATTGCGTCATCATTACGAAGACGTTTGTCTGCCTTCTCCATGAAGGTAAAAAAAAAAAAAAAAAGACTTTGAGACCTCTTTTGATATTTAATGCCATTACATAAACACAGAAACGCTACATAAAATGTGGGTTATCTTCTGTGACTATTTACTGTCCCTTGCCCCAAAGCAAACAGAAGCAAGCACAGAAGAAATGGAGGCACCTGTTCCAATGTACCGCCTGGTTTTAGCCGGAGATGCAGGGGCCGGGAAGTCTAGCTTCCTACTGAGGTTGAGTCTTAATGAGTTCAAAGGAGATATTCAGACCACACTAGGTGAGAAGGCTACTACTACTACTACTACTACTACTACTACTACTACTACTGCTGCTACTACTACTACTACTACTACTACTACTACTACTACTACTACTACTACCACTACTACTACTACTGGTGTAAATCTTTTGGGATGTCAAAAAAATGTTCCTTTTAATTTTTTAAACTTTTGTTCTCAGGTGTTGATTTCCAAATCAAGAAGATGCTGGTGGATGGAGAAAAGACTAGCCTCCAGATATGGGATACTGCTGGGCAAGAGAGGTATTTTTATTACGTGAATAGTAGTTTTAAAAGGGCTATCAAAGAAGCAACAACAGAGCAATAGGGTGTGTTGTTGCTGCTCCTTTTAAATGTTGGAATTGGTTCCAAGTAATTATACAAGAATCTAGATGAGTCTTATGAAATGTTGTCTCCCCGGTACTTTAGGTTCCGCAGTATTGCCAGGTCCTATTTCCGTAAAGCTCACGGAGTGCTGCTGCTCTATGATGTTACTTCAGAAAGCAGCTTCCTTAATGTCAGAGCATGGGTGGACGAGATTCAGGTAATTGAGATGACTGTAGGTGCTTACCTCCACCCCCCCCCACCCCCCCA
>OMKL01155784.1:25634-37403 GCA_900302295.1 Parasudis fraserbrunneri | reverse complement strand
GACGGACAGAAAGTTTAAACATCTTGATGAAGAGTCAATAAAGAACTCAGCCTCAGGGTGAACTTCTAAACTAACACACACACACACACACACACTTCTAAACTAACAAACACACGCACACACACACATGCACACACACACACACACACACACACACACACACACACTCTGCTCTTACACACATACCGTACTACATCCCTGTATTACTAGGCACGCACACACACACACACACACACACACACACACACACACTCAAACTCTGCTCTTACACACATACCATACTACATCCCTGTATTACTAGGCACGCACACGCACACGCACACACACGCACACACACACACGCACACACATCAACTAATGCACACACACACATACACTCAGTGGCCACTTCATTAGGTAGGGAGTGGAGCCCGGTGTGGTCTTCTGCTGCTGTAGCCCATCCACTTCAAGGTTAGAAGTGTTGTGCGTTCAGAGATGCTCCTCTGCGTACCACTGTTGTAAAGGTGTTGTGGTTAACAGAGTTACTGTCGCCTCCCTGTCAGCTTGAACCAGTCTGGCCGCTCTCCTCTGACCTCTCTCATTAACAAGGTGTTTTCGCCCCACAGAACTGCCACTCACTGGATGTTTTTTTCTGTGGATGCACCATTCTCTGCAGACTCTAGAGACTGTTGTGCATGAAAATCCCAGGGGATCAGCAGTTTCTGAGATGCTCAAACCAACCCCCCGTCTGACACCAACAATCATGCCACAGTCAAAGTCACTTAGATCACATTTTCTTCCCCATTCTGATGTTTGGTCTGAACAACAGCGGACCCTCTTCACCATGTTGCATGCTTTTATGCATCGAGGTGCTGCCACATGATCGGCTGATGAGATATTTGCAGTAATGAGCAGGTGTACCTAATAAAGTGGCTACTGAGTGTATATCGATATGGGAAAACGATTATCATGATATTAATTTATTTCATATCGCCAGGCCCTAGCGTGACGGTATCCATACATATACACACAACAATATACACAATCTGTCAATGTAGACTCACGATAGTTCCCCCTGTAATAGTAGAGTTTCTGGTAGTCTAAGTGGATGATGTCCGTACAAACGTCATCAAGGAAACTCTGGTCGTGGGAAACAATCAGGAGAGTTTTCTTCCAGCCTTGAAGGTAGCTGTGAGCAGAGGGGAAGAGCACAGAACACACAAGGCTCAGACACAGCCTCCAAAATGTCAAGGATCTTGTCGAGGCGATTGAGAGGAGAATTTTGAGGTTTAACTGTAAAACCCAGTTAGATTAAATCTATTCCTCAGTTAAATCCAAAGCCACCATGAGTGAACAAGTCTGCATTGAAAGTATAATTATATGCAGGAAATGGCTTAAAGGCACAATCTGTAATCCAAATAAAAACAATAGGGAAGTCCCACCACCAAAGCTCAATACATAGGATCGGAGACATGTTGTCGTTCCGAAATCGATTGACAGGTCTCTTAATCCAATGGCTAACACTAGACAACAAGTAAATATGAGTTAATGTTTTTTCATGCTTTAAAATGTTTGTTTACATTGGTAATGTTTGTAAACGTTGGAGATTCAGTTATGATCAGCTGAGAAAGATACATAATGCTTATTTACCATCTACAGCTCAAACCCTTTAATTGTGAACATAAATATACCACAAACTTATATAGTCAAATAAATTACAGATTGGGCCTTTAATGGAGCGCTATTATCCAGTGATGTTTCAGTCCTGCACCATGTTATTTTCAACTAAGGAGTTTGAGTGTTCCGTCTTGATGCACATAACTATCTGTATACCATCTGTAACTATGTGTATAAATGCCTCATGGGACTCTCTGATCTATACACTACTGGACCCTCATCACATCCCTCCACAGCCGCGACCGACGGCTAAAATGGACATACACCAAAGTACTTATACTGATTTGTACAGTTTAAGTTCTATTCTTTGATGTACGTACATAGTAAGAAATGTATGGAGAGCGATGCATATAGTCTGTAGTCTTTATTGTTGTCGTGTCGTCCCTGTGCACAACGTGACTTGTCCTGTTGACACTGGATCATGTGCAGTACGATAGTCTGTCGTACCGTGAAACTTGGTAGTTGTTGAATTGTCCCTGCAGCATTGTCACCAAGACAAATTTCTGCTGTACATTCCTTGTATTGGGCGAATAACATGTTTCTAACTGTGATTTCTAGTTCAGCGAGAAGGTAGATAGCAGGTAGATGGTAAAATAGCGGTACTGTACTTGTTGAGCCAGATGACGGCGTTCAGGTCCAGGTGGTTGGTGGGTTCATCCAGCATCAGTAGTGTGGGCTCCATGAACAGAGCTCTGGGGAAAAGAACAGGTGCAGCAGTAGATGAGAATAAACTAGGGCCAAAAGGAAGCTCGGAAATTCAAGACATCAGCAGTATGTAACACAGCAGGGATGGGAACTTCCACCAGTTTTGCTGATGAAAGGTCTATGCAGCCTAATCGGCTAACTGACTAATCAAAAACAGTTGCTGACAGTAGATTAAAGCACTACGGAGAGAGATGGAGACAGCGGGCCAGGAGAAGCCAGTGGCTAAATGAGGAGAGAACCACCCTGGCCAAGTGACCCTTACTATCTTACATGGCTGGAGGACAACAAAGAGAGAAAGAGAGAATGTGGCTAGAGGCTTTAAGGGCCAAATCAAGGTATTGCACTTCTAAAGGAGTAGGTATCAGCTTTGTATGACGACAATTGTTGCTTTTGAGCTCCGCTAGGCCGCAAGAGGTAATCAGTGGTACAAAGTGAAAACGTTCGACCAAAGTGATATGTATCTTCAAAATCATTATCATTGCCTGAGGTGCGACAGTTTACCTGGCGAGAGAGACTCTCATTCTCCAACCTCCAGAGAACTTCTTAGTGGGTCTGTTCTGCATCTCGGAAGTGAAAGAGAGACCAGCCAGGATTCTGCGTGCTTTGGCCTCTGCGGCCGCAGCTCCAATGGCCCTCAACTCTTCATAAACCTAGGAGACACAAAGTAAACACCTTTGAGACAAGTCAGCTACACTCTTTGAAGGGGAAGTGTTCTCTCACCTTCTCCAGTCTACCTGACTCTCACCTTCTCCAGTCTATCCAACCCTCACCTTCTCCATTCTATCTAACCCTCACCTTCTCCAGTCTGTCTGACACACTGTCCTCTCCCTTCTCCAGCAGGGCCTGCAGCTGTCTCTCCTCCTCCAGCAGCTTCAGACGTCGGGTGTCTGCCTTCAGCACCGCCTGGACCGCAGGAGTATCATCCGCAACCACCTCTGCAAAGGGAGAGACAGACAGAGAGACCACAGTGGAAAAAAAGCTAGGATTAGGGTTGCCCTCTCTTAGTTGACCAATTGGTTGGTAGGGTCTCAGTCACTTAAAGCCCCCCACACACTGTGCAGTCTTTCACTGTGAACGATGGTCATCTGACTTGGGTCGCTCAGCCTAACAGGGTCACGGACGAACAATTATGTGCCGATCCACACCGTCCTAGGTGCCAACGAAATTTTGGCAGTGTCAGAAATTTGGGGGCATAATCGTGCAGCGTGGCTGGTGCCACAAGGATATCACGGTGAGTGACCAATAGGAGCACAGAAGGCAATGACAGCATGCTTGGCAGGCTGGTGTAAAGAAAAAAAGAAAGAAAGAATGTAATCATAATGTGAAAGCGAGTACAGCCCAACTGGACTGGAGATCGACTGGAATAAGTGCAGGAGACTTGGACCTATGTCATCCAGAGCATCAGACCACGAGACACAGATACTGCTTGGAGAGAAAAAGCAGAGCTACCGGGTGAGCAAACTAGATAAAGCAGATGGAAATAGTTTCTATACATGCATGTGATGTTGTGCTGGGCCAGCAGTTTAAGTGAAAGTGATGTTGAAATGATGCGTGTCGGCTGACGTAGGATGACGTCTGACAAGCCTCTTTCCCATCTCACAATCTGACATAAAATCGCAGTGTGTGGACGCCTTAAGACGTTTTAGTCAACTAAATTGTTTTTGTTAGGGGGGTGGAGGGGTGGGTGAATGAGGCATATCTCTGGCATCATTTGGTCTTTAATAAGCACTCAGTTTGAGGAGGTCCTCCTGAATGACTGCACTCATTTGCAGATAGACAATAAATAATATGGGGGAAACCAACTTAACAGATCTGTCGACTAAACGGACTAGTCAACGACTCGACACTAAATCCTCGACAGGGGAAAAAGATACATGGAAAGACAGAGAGGTGCAGGATGTGCAGGAAATGACATACCTTGCTCACAGAGCAGCACATCAATGTTGGGGGGGATACTGAGGGCTCTGTTGGCGATGTGTTTGAGCAATGTGGTTTTCCCTTTGCTGAAAGGCAGGAGAGGCAGGGTGAGGGTCAGACCAGTCCTTCCAAATGTTAATGTGATCAACAAACTGATAAAGAGGATCAAGTAGGCGTGGTTTACCCGTTTGGTCCAACCAAACCGTATCTTCTTCCAGCCACGATTAGAAGGTCGGCGTTGACAAAGAGTTCCTTGCCGTGAGCAGATATGCTAAACCTCTCCAGCTGCGGGAGGAGAAAACACCACAAGCTTCAGAAATTGTTCCGTCAAGAACTTAAAGGGGCATTTTGCCGAATGTCAACCCGAATCCTGTCGTTCGGTTGCGAGGACGTAATAATCGACAGGAAGTAATAAAAAGACATAAAACGTATCATGCTCTGTGTCTCGAGAGCTCGGTCGAACGACATCACCCGGCGGCGAGAGCAGACCTCGAGTGAACTCAAGACGCTATTATGTCAACTATCTTCAACTGCAGTCGGCCCAGCTCAGGGAAAGTTGTAGAAATAGTTGTGGATATAATGTCTGCAGTTCACTAGAGGTCTACTCTCCACCGTGTGAATTCACATGCTGCATGTGTCTGATTATCACATGTCCTCCTCACAACATTATGACAGGATTCAGGTTACAAATGGTCTAAATGCCCCTTTAATGAAAACAGAAAATGCTTTTTTAAATTCAAATTCAATCTGTGTGAGCAATTAATGTATTATTTATTTGTTCATCTCACTCTAAAAACATCCAAGACATCTAAACATTTCCCTCATCCTATGACTTAAGTTATTAGAACATAACACTTGTATTTACTGCCAATTGTGTTGTTTACAAAATATCTAATTATCTAATGTGTTCCACAAAGTGGAACTTTGTACTCAAATATTTTAATGCCAGTTAATCTTAAGCCTAACAACAACCTGTACAAGTAATTTCAGCCCCCAAATATATAAGGATAAACCCTTAAAGGATAAAGACCTTATAAAACTCAGTAAATGAATATATGTTTCAGTCATATACTGAATAATGTGATAAAAAGAAGACTTGTTTGAGGTACAAGTTTGTTTAATACATCCAAATGTATATCTGTATGAAATAATGAGTGAATGTGAATGATTTAAGTTATGAATTAGTTATAACATATATAGATTCCATCAATTATTAAAGGTGCTCCTCCATAAGGCAAAGTAACTTACCCACAGGGACAATAAAGTTCCTCTTATATTAATAGAAGTATACACAGACCAATAAAAAACATTGGAATTAACTCTTCCCAAATCGCCTTGAGAAATGTCATGTGTTTTGACATGCTATGCTATGGAGGAGGGAGGTGAAACAGTTGAGGAGATTGAGAGTAACCTTGATATCGGAGGCGTTCTCCAGCATGGCTTGTCTGGAGGACATCTCGGCCTGGGATATGGAGAAGTCTCCCTCCATGGCGTTCTGGGCACGCACACTGGCAACCTGCCTCTCATATTCCAGCTGAAATCACACACACACACAACAATACAGAATAGAAGGAAATGCTGAGAGGAGGATTCAAATCCATGGAATGGGAGGAAGGATAAACCTGCTATATCTATAGATGTGAAGCACCTCTCTGATCGACAATGTCACTAACTCACTCATGGTTAGCCGGTCTGCCCCTAGTGGTGGTTCATAGGCACTGCACTTTGACAAGTCAGCTTGGCATCTGACACTGTGTCCTTGTTAAATAAAGTCCCTGGACTGTCTTTAGTAAAATGTTGTTGGTTTTATAGCTAGTCATTTCAACTATTTTTGTGGCTGTCAGTTCATTGCACAAATATTGTTGCAAGTAATCTTTGTGACTGCCATTGTGACTACTTAAAAATCATGTCTTCGCACATAGACACTGCAATGTCGTGTTTGTTGTAAGATTATGTGATTAGTGTTGTCACACAATATAACAATCGGAATACTTTCTTCTCATATAAAATTAGCAAACCAAGCCAAAACTAGCCAAAGTGCATGTCTAGGAAACATCAATATTTTGCAGTCCATAGTTTGTCACATAATAATGATAGTAATAATAATAATAACAATAATAATAATAAGATTGATAGGCCGACACTGTCTATAAGCTGATGAGCTGGCTACTTCCGCCACCCTACCCTTTGTAGAGTGCAGCAGTACTGTAGCTCAGCTGATCGGCCAGACACAGCAGTGTTTTTATCTAGTTTTGTTCCTCTGTGCTAAATGGGCTGACATGTAAGTACAGTAAATCTATTAGCCATGCTACTAGCGTAATCTCAGATCCATGTCAGCGATAACAAATGACTCATTTAGATGCAAAACTAAGTTGTGAGCCTTGTCGCATTGAGAATTTAACTTATGGAAATCAGTACAGCAGCTTCATTGGAATTGACAATGGCTCATTTGTATCTCTAGAATTTTAAAAGGCTCACCCGTTCAATTTAAATGGAATGCCATTCAAGATCTGTTGTCTTGGCTCTCGTTTCAAGCATTGAGAGAAACATGTTCACATAAACAAATATTGACTAAATAAACTATCCAAGACCAGAGGAAATGTATATGTGAATTCTGTAAGAGGGTGAATTTTCCTGTAAAATAAGCAAGTAAGCATCAAATCACTCAAAGTCTGGAAAGAACCTCCTCATGTAACAGATATTTATATCATTCTATCATATGTAATGGGTAAATATATCATTCTATCATATGTAATGGGTAAATATATTCTATCACATGTAATGGGTAAATATATTCTATCACATATAATGATTACCTGCTTCTTCTTCTTCTTTTTCTCCTTCTTGCTCATGTTGGCAAATGGGTCGTCATCCTGCTGCTGGGCCTGCTGGGCTATAACGTCCTCGGCACACTGAACATTTAAAAAGTGAGTCAACAAGTGAGTCAAAGACTGACATTTTTACATAATTTACATTTTAGGCATTTAGCTCTTTGCCAGAGCGAGTTTGCAGAGGTTGAATGAGGGCAACTTAGAATCAGAATCATGCTTATTGCCAAGTACGTTGCTTGTAGATTCTGTCTGCTGTCTGGATAATGCACCTCACTTTGGCTTTGCCTCGAGTGCTTGCTGACTCAAACCAGACTGTAACTGAGGAGGTGAGGATGGACTCAATAATTGCTATGTAGAATTGGACCATCATCGCCTGCAGCAGGTTGAATTTCTTCAGCTGTCGCAGGAAGTACATCCTTTGGTGAGCCTTTGTTGCGGTGGAGTCGATGTTGGCCTCCCACTTGTGCCCCATTTCCACTGTACGCTGTCAAACCGAGTTTACGGGTTCAAAAACTGTTTCAATGGCGTACATAGAGGATCTACATAAGGTTCTCAGAACTACATTATGGAGCAGCTCAGGAGGAGCTACAATCTACACTACGTGGTCTACGATCTATCTGAAATTAAGGTTTGACAACCAAAAGTACCAAAACCTGTAGTACACGTATAAATAAACACACTATACATTTTACAAATGTATCAGTCATTTAGTCATTCAATTATTCTGATTGGCAAGCTTTTACTGGATTAACTGATTTATACCTTTAGACAAAGAGCAATGATTTAAATGCAAATACATTTATTTTATAAATCAAAACATACACACAGCACAGAGTAATATACAGGGAAGGAATTATGCAATAAATGAATGATGGTTCAAGCAATTCGCTAGTATTGAGAAGGGCGACTTGTATGTCAACCAATTCTAACCAATATCGAGACTCATCAATGATAGCGAATACAGGCACTAGCAAGGCTATATAGGCAGAGACTCTGGAAAATATGTGAGGAGAGCACAGTGCAGGTTATACTTTAACTACTCGTCAATAATGGACCACAGGGCAGGTCGCAACAGCAGCTGTTGCATGTGAAATTTAGGTTATGAGCCTACTATCACGTTGACCAGATGAGAGAGATAACAAGGGAAAGTCATACTGACCAAGGGAATACTAAAGGGGAGAATTGTGAGAATATACAGGCTTCAGGTAACGTCATGTAACAAGGATCACCTTTGATATGCTAGCCATTAGGCTACCACTCAAGTTATCATAAGCACCAGTTAATGATGCATACAGCAGAATTGTGCAGACTAGGAGCAAAATACAAGTTGATGAGGCTTGAATTCCTCCAGCTGCCAGGGGAATGGTAGTTAGGTAGCTAGAACAGCATGCTCAGCCAGGAGTGAGGCATGGGGGAGTGTTGCCGGTGAATCACACTCTCTGAACAGTCCTTTGGTGATGGACAGACTGTTGCAAGCCAGTCGCATTTCGGGTTGTCGAACAACCAGGCTTAGTTCTTGTTCAAAACACAGTCAGTGCAGCAGTGGGCATAGTAGCAGAAACACCGGAGGTTAGCTACCAGGGAAGGCAGGCTGCGTTGAGCAGCAGGCTAGATTTGTGAGGCATCCGTTACAAAGTTACAAATTCTTTTTTGTCTTCAACAATTCTTTCTTGGTGAATTGTAGAGTAGTTTGGTTCTTAGTGAGTTCTCGTGAATATTGCATTTGACCAATCAGTGATGTTCCGTACTGCACGCTCCACCCCAAAAGTTTGCGAACCACCAAAAAACGACTAACTTGATAGTAGGAACTAAAAAGCGGGTAGAAACCATGGCCCAGGAACCAAAATCACTCAGGTTCCTGGCAGAAGAAAACCAAAAAAGGTTCCTCATTCCTAAAAAGATTTGAAAAGTTGAAAAGGGGCCAAAAGTCTGGGCCAGGCGCCTTTCTTATTTTCCGTCTCCTGGAAAGTCTGTTGACGTCCTGCTCATTGAATCTCAGTGGGGGAGAGGGCGCAGACTGAGGGGATTTTGGTGGCTGGGTGGTAGGTGTGGTGTTTGGGGGGAGGGGGGATGTTGGCTGGTGGAAAGGTGGTAAGACGGTGGTGCTTGGGGGTGAGGGTTGACAGTAGAACTCAATCAGGTCGTCGGTCAGTTGCCAGTCAACCAGGAGGTGGGGAGAGGAGGAGGAGGAAGATGAGAATTTCCTTTTTTTGTTGGGATTTCTTGGAGGCCTTTCCATACCGAAGATGCATGGTTGGTTGAGAACTGGTTTTCTAGCCCATCAGAGTACTGCTGCTTGCCAACTTTAATTCCCTTCTCCAGTTTGTACTTGGCCTGCTTGTAGAGGTTATTATCCCCACTCCTGTAGGCAGCCTGCTTTTCCCTACGAAACTGTCTGGAGTGAACCAGGGCTTGTTGTTGTTGTATTTAACCCGAGTCTCTAATACTCTATCCGAGTATTTAACCCTGTATGTCGGGGTGAGGTGAATCGTTTTGCGATCGGCGTGCCCCAGAGCGGGGCAGGGGAAGAGAGCGCCATGCGTCTTTGATTGAGGTGTGGCAGCGGTCGAGCGTTGTCCCCTCCCCGGAGGCGCATGTGACGTGCTGCACGTATTTGGGGAGCTCTCGATTCAGGTTCACTTTGATAAAAGTCCCCCAAAACAATGAGTAATGAGTTCGGGTTCTCTCTATCTCTCCACCGCAAGTATCTGATCAGCCAGGTGCTGCTGTGCCTCGCACATACAGGCCTGGGGTGGAATGTACACGCCGACCAGAATGAATGAGGCGAATTCCCAGGGGGGAATAAAAGGGTTTGCACTTAATGAAAAAAAGATTCCAGGTGTGGAGAACATGACTTTTGCAACACTAAATGACATCATTACACCAGCCTTCATTGATACAGAAACAGATTCCCCCTCCTCTTGTTTCACCCGATAGCTCCGGGTCACAGTCCGCTCTGTGGAGCCGGAAGCCGGGAAGCTGCAGCACATTGTCCAGGATCAGCTCACTCAGCCAGGTCTCCGTGAAACAGAGGGCAGATGAGAGGATAAAGTATTTTTTTTGTCTTTATTAAAAGTTGTAGCTCATCCATTTTGTTGCACAGCGAGTGCAGATTGGCGAGGAATATTCCAGGAAGAGGCGGGCATAATCCTCTCGGTCTGAGGCACACTAAGGCCCCCCCGCCTCCTTATTTTCGCTGCCTGTAACTAGAATAAGTAAAACTGTAGGATGAGTTCAAATTCTTGTAACACCAACATAGCTAGTAGTCAAATGAGGAGTATCGAGGGCAGAGGAGGGGGTGCCCTGTTTCCTCGTTTCTTTGTGTGAAATGTTTTTTCTTAATGCATTCAGATTTTTTATTATTATTATTATTATTTATTTATTTATTTTACAAGCAGTCATCATGGAGATGCTTCTTGTGGCAAAACTATGGTGATGACCTCAAGTTGTTGTATGCCTATAGTATTTTGTATATTGTATCGTTTTTGTCTGAACTCCAGCCTGCAAAGCAGTTTCCCACCTGGAACAATAAAGTACTGACCAGAGCTGACCTGAAATCCACAGTAACCAACAGCAAGAATATGTAGCAACAAATAAAAGTGGCCACCAACTAAAGTATAAAAGTACAAATTAGAACTTCACAATTTCACATTTTAGAAAGGAGAAACATACCATCATTGTGTCATCTCCATCGCTATTTTCTTCCTCCTCCTCTTCCTCCTCCTCCTCGTCTTCGCTGCGGGGTGGCCGAGCAGGTTTTCCCTTCTAGACAGAAAAAGCCAAACTGAATCATGATTACCTGCCAAATGCCATTACGTATTCATTAGTGGCATATCCAAGTACAGAGAGTCTCCAGAAATGTCCACATGACGGAAAACAAAACCGGGACGGTATAGCGATGGCTACACTGTTCTCCACTTGCCTTTGGCGGTTCTTTCTTGCCCCTCTTTGGCTTCTCGTCTTCGTCCTCCTCTGGTGACTACAGAACAGACACAGGTGAGGTGAGGTGAGTCTGGTGCCGAACAGACACAAACATCATGTCCCACAAGGTTCCCATGTAAAATTCCGTGACATTTCTATGACTATGTCTGGGTACGTCAGTGACCTAAAAATTGTTAAAGACTTGCTGGTTACACGGTGCAACGGGGGGTATTGTACTCACTCCTCTCTGGTGTGTGTGTGTCTGTCTGCACCAATTTGGATAAAATGTCTACCATTGTCCATTGAAATCAATATTCAGGATAAAGTTATTACATTACACAAGTTCGCTGCTCTGAGACTCTGGTAATCTCATTTCGTAGATGCTCATATTGTAGTTGATATACCTATGCATTAAAAGCAATTTTTTTTCAGCAAATCTCTTAGTTACATCAATATTGTGCTGTCACAACAGTCTTATGTTTGCATGTTAAGTATTTAATGTTCGCTATTGCGCATTTGGCCACTGTCATCTTCACCAACCAGGAAATGCTCATGTGAAACTCGTATTATGCATCTAGTGATCTATGCACGAAAGCGATTTTTTTCTCTCTCAGCGAATCTCTTAGTTACAACAACACTGTGTAAGCTAAGCAGTGTTGTGTTTACACAATGTTAGCTATTTGGCCAAACAAGACAAGGCTAGTCTAGGCAGTAAGCACATCACTTTCTCACTACTCTA
>OMKL01155784.1:14734-25614 GCA_900302295.1 Parasudis fraserbrunneri | reverse complement strand
GGAACCTTCAGATCACCAGACGATGGCTCTACCTCCTGAGCCACTGTCACCCCATCAAAAAGTAGTCATGAGGCATGGGGTTATTTTGTAAAGACACTTTCTTCATAGAATTTACAGAAAACGTACAATATCATGCTATCATTATTGAGATATGAAATTACCCATGTCGTGACAGAAGATTTTGTCCATATCGCACAGTCTTAATGCACCTAATAACAGAAGGAACTGGAGAACTTTTTAAAAGACAGGTCAAAGACGGATTCCAGTCCTCTTGAGTGGTGGAGAAATACAGCGGCTGGCAACTGTAGGCACGCAATTGGTTTGCATCCCTGCCAATTCAACCCCTTCAGAGCGCATTTCTTTCGAAAGCTGGCTTTATTGTAAGCAAAATGAGAAATTCCCTGTTGCCAAAGAATGTGGACACATTGGTCTTTCTGTCACAGAAAGGGTTGAGCACTCATCATTCAAAGCTCCAGGTTTGTTAGTTTGTGTTAAAGGTTGAATCTGTAATGTCGTCAAACGGCATCCTCTAGGAAAAAGAGCCCTGCTTGGTAGTGCCCTTACCATTTTTTGCAAATTCTTTGTTTTGGTCTGATGTTTGGGTTGGAGTTCAGTTTAGTAACTTATTATACTGTGAATTTCTCCAGACCTCTCTTGGCAGAGCCTGAGGTCTGGCCAGCAATAGCAACCCATCCCCTATCCCCATTCAAATCCAACCCACACATCAGACCAAAACAAAACATGTAAACAAAGTGATATACCAAACGGGGCTCTTTTGCCGAGAGGTCACTGTTTGACAGCAGTACAGAGTCTACCTTTAAGGCTTAGACCACAGAAGCTATTTTCGTAATTCATGTTTTCGCTTTGATTGGATATGGTTGTTCGTTTGATCAATGCATATTTACAGTGAAGGCATGATTTTATTTATTGCTTTTTTCATGGGCATTTATTGTGCCTTTATTAAGCCTCAAATGACTTACACTTTATTTTTGTTCATGTTTATCCTAAGGCAACAGAAGCAATTCCGTTGATTATTTAAGATTTCACATATAGGTCTATCGCTGACAAAAGCCTTATTTCTGTTTTTCTTTTCATGAGCAACCGATTTCACTTTGATTAGGCCTGTATAAAGAGACTATTTTGTTTGACTATAAGCCAATTTATTTTGTGGATTAGCCTACAGCTGTCAACAAATACATGGTTTAATCTAGGTATAACCTGTAATGCCGTCAAACAACGACCAGTGGTCAAGAGACTGGGCAAAACAGCCCAGCTTGGTAGTGTGCTTTGTTTACTTTTTTGTATTGCTCTGGCATGTGGGTTGGAGTTCATTAACTTATTATACTGTGAATTTCTCCAGACCTCTCTTGGTAGAGCCTGGGGTGTGGCCAGCAGCAGCAAACCCTCCCCTATACCCACTCAAATCCAATCCACACATCAGACAAAAACAAAAACTTTAACCAAGGCGCAGTACCATGTTGTCATCTTTTGCCATCTCTGGTCCTCCTGCTTTAATTTATCCTGGGTAGGTTCGCTGAGTACATTTGCTCATTTTCATTGTCGTCCTGCTTCACATTCACACAGTTAAACACATTCACACCTGGGAGCTGCCCAGTACAACCACAGTCTGACACTATTGACCACTGACCACAAACACAGGAGAAGTAGGGAGCTATAGTTGTTGGGTAGCAGTAGTATTACTCTCAGGCAGACTGCTGGAGATGACTTGGTAGTTCAGGTTTGTGTTTTTTATTGCTTTCCTGAAGGATAAAAAACTGCAGGGACTTCTATGAGATTCTGGGCGTTTCCAAAGACGCTAATGATGAGGAGCTGAAGAAGGCATACAGGAAGCTGGCACTGAAGTTCCATCCTGATAAGAACTGTGCCCCCGGAGCCACCGATGCTTTCAAAGGTACCAGAGGTTCAGAGGCTTATGGTCCACATTTGGACAGCAGCAGAGTTTGGGTCAGTTCAGAGAGTGGATCTTCAGAATAGACCACCTTAATGGCTATGTCACAAATGCACTTGAGACAGACTATTTTTGGGAAAAGTCAATGAGAAAATTAATCATATTTAAAACTCTCTCTCTCTCTCCAAAATCTGTGGCTATCGTAGCCTCTCCAGACTTTGGCATGTTATCCAGAATAAATTACTAAATGACTTTAAGACACCAACGTTACATCAAATAACCTATTATTTTTCAACCAATCAATTGCTAAAAAGGCAAAATCCATGATAATGGTGAAAGACAAACCCATTTATTTGTCATAGTGAATGTTGTTTTTGTATCCTAATGTCCAATTTTAAGCCAAAAGTGACACAGTCAGTGTCTTTATGTTTCCATTTTGAGTGACTGAATCAAAAGTGAACTGACTCCAACCTGGACTGTGCATAGCAAACCACACCTCTTTTACGATTTGCTTTCAAGTGTGAAATTTGAAAGTGCCAATTTTAGGGCTGGATATGAAAGAAACATACCTGATGGTACCATACCCATTTTTGATATTGGTGTCACTATTAATATATGAAGGCATCAGAAAGATTTCAAATGTTGGATTCTTACAATCTCAAGTTTTCTATTAAAGTGACACTAAACCAAGAAATCTATGCTGATGCACATACTGTAATTTCACATTCATCCCAAAACTGAACCGTTTTGCAGACGTTCATTTAGTTTGACAGCCTATTGACAGTTAAAAGTCCAACCGAAATGTAAATGCTTTTATTTCAGCATTAATACCACTACTCTCCATGTACAATGTATTTGTCTCTCCCTATGAAAACTAAATGTGTTGTTTAAAAGAAAGAACTTTGCATTTTAAAGAGCGACACCTTTCTTGGCTTCATAGTACTATAGTGCAGATCAGGTTGTATGGACATCGGCCACAATTACATTTTGCATACACAATCATAATGTTTCAACCCAAGGCTGTTTGTGTCTCTTCTCAAGCCAGAGTGCCAGAGGGGAGGGATATAATGCTGTGGAGGGTAGGGTACAGAGGTCAGTGTTTGCTAACTAGCAGCAGCATGTGTGAAATTTATAACCACTGGTTTATCAACTAAGTATACCCAAACAAGAGAGCATGATATCTGCTGGTGCAATCTGACGTCATTGTCAGAGCTTCTCATTTAGAAACGCAGTAGCCTCGTTTCAGGCTCCAGGGTGCACTCTGGCCAGGCCCCAGCCAGGGCTCTTGCAACGAGCTAGCTGGCTGGGCAGCTTGTGTTAGCCGCCACTCAGCACAGTGAAACAGCTTTTTTATGTAGCTACAAGCTTGCAGGGGGGGATAAGTTGGAACACAAAACAGAATACCAGAGGGTGTGCTAGCAGCTAGCATTACCTGTGTCGCCACTTTGTTTGCCTGCTAGTTGGTTAGCAGCATTTGCTAGAAGGTCTAACCAGTTAACAATTTGTTACCGGTTTGGCTCGGGTGTGCTCTGAAGCTTGGAGATTGACTGTGACTGCCCTCATTTGGGGCTGATCACCTCACTTCTGTCCACTATGCCATCTTTCAATTTTAGTAGTGTGTGTAGCACTGAAGCACCGACCATGCTACGTTACAGACTAACGTTAGCAAAATAGTTATTTATTTGAGAGAACGGCATCACAGCCCTGCCTGCTGTCACCTGTCACTCAAGTTTCACTCATGAATATTATGATCTCCGCCCTCCTTTTTTTTACCAATTAAATATGGTTACAAAAACTACAAAACTCTTTCATATTTCATACTGGTGAAAATGTATATTAATGCCAATTTAGGTTGGACTTTACGGAGTTTGAATATGTCCTTCAGTGATGTCATTGGAGGACACTGAATCCTTGAGTTAATTACAGCTCAATGAATTGATGTAGATAAAAAAAATAGCAATCTTTATCTACATCATTTAATTGAGCTGTAATCAACACAACACAAGGATTCAGTGTGTCCTCCAGTGACATCACTGGAAGGCACATTCAAATCAATAACTGTCAAACTAAATGAATGTGTATAAAACGGTTATATAAATCAGCATTGTTTTTCGGCAAAGTGTCCCTCTAATTTAGGCATCTTTTTCAAGGGAATTATAGTCTGATTTGTATTGATAAAAGCACACATTTAAAAATGTCACAGAAAATAATCTATTGCTTAGTGAAACTTGCTTTAGTTCATCAAGGAAAGGTATGGAAAAGTGCTTTTAGAGCCAGTATAAAATTGTAAGTATTGGAGCTGTTGTTAAAAACTTCCAACAATACACATCTCTCGCAAGACCTAATGTGTGGCTCCTCTCCCTGCAGCTATCGGCAATGCGTACGCAGTGCTCAGCAACCCGGAGAAGCGGCAGCAATATGATCAGTACGGAGAGCAGGCCCCAGCAGAAAACACCTCCCAACACACTCGCCACGGCCACTACCGAAGCTTCAACAGAGACTTCCAGGCTGATATTTCCCCTGAAGAACTCTTCAACATCTTCTTTGGAGGACGTTTTCCCACGGGTGAGTGTGTTTTGTTTGTGTGTGTGTGGGGGGGGGGCAGTCTTGAGTGTGTTCAGTGTTGGTTTTAACCTGCATGGAGTACCAGGTGGGTGATGTTTATCACATCAGGACAATTCAGATAGTATCATCTAACTTGTCAAGCATGAAGAAGTAGACTAATTTGACTTAAAGATAGTTTCAACTTTGTGGTTTTCATTGCATTGTCCTCTGGTAAACCCCACTCACCTGGCACCAAGGTAAATATATTTGCGAATGCTATAATTCTCTTGTATGGCGCTTTGGATAAAGGCATCTATCAAATCGCTTATATGTAATTAACCGCAAGTAATGTTTTTCCCCTCTCAGGTAACATCCATATGTACACAAACCAGGGAACCTCCTATGCCCACTTCTACCAGCCCCGCCGTCGACGTGCTTATGAGAGACGCGAGGAGGAGGTGGAGGAGAACCCAAGTCAGGTTAGTGAGGAGGAATCTCCCCGAAACACCCTGGAGGTCATATGGTTCACAAAATGAATAAAATAATGAATAAAAGTAAAATTACCCTTATGGAATTGCATTCTGGTGTAAATAAAAGTACTCCATTCAAAATTCTACTTGAGTAAAAGTAGAAAAGTGTTTGATGGTAATTAATAAATACACATACTTAATCAAAAGTACACAAGTGTCAATAGTATGATGTTCTTGTGTTTCAGTAGCCCTCATTGCATTAACCTCTAAAGGGTATGTTAAAGTGGTTGGTTGGTAGTCCAGTTGTGCTCACTGTGATTACTTCCACTTTCTCATTCTTATTAGCTGGCAAACCAACACATCAAATGTTTTATGTAAAACCTTTATCTTCATAGTAACAAGCTAGTAAGTAAAAAGTAGCATATTGCCTGTGAAATGTAGTAGAAAACAAGTACAAAGTTCCCGAAAAATGAAAATACTCAAGTACAATTACCTCAAAACTGTACTTAAAGGGCTAGTTTGGATTTTTTGACATAAAGTGGTATGAAATATTTGCCAGTAGAGTACACAATGCATAGCCATTAGCTGACTTACCGAGTCTGTGGTCGAAGGTAAGGCCATGTTCCGAGCAAGCCGGGCAGCTTCAGACAGGCAGCACGTGAGGACCGGTGACAGAAAAGTTTAAAGCCACACCACAACGCGCAAAGAAAAGTTGGAATAATCCACAACAGAATACAACAGTCCTTTTGTATTTCCAATGCTTGATTCTTCTCTCTGACCGATGTGATATCTTGGAACTATTTTGTTTCTTGAAGAAACCAGTGTACTACTACCAGTGTTGGGGAAGCTACTCTGAGAGCATAGTTGTGGAAGCTACCAATTACTTCACACTGGAAGAAGTTGAACTACAGCAAAGCTACCTTCAGGAGAAATACAGTTTGGTTAAGTTGGAAAAAGTAGTTAAAAACAAAACCATGAGTGAGTGCAGTGTTCTCCTCACCTTAATAGCTGTCTGCCAGAATGAAAACTTGTGAAACTGTTTTTCCCCCAGATGTAAACTGCCTGTAAAACTTGTTTATCTTGAACCGTTATCTTGAATCAAATGGTCAAATCTGTCAGCTTAATTGTCAGAGCAGAGTGGGGTTGGTCGAAGGAGGTTTCACTCAAGAGCAGAGACAGTGGTCAAATAAATAAATAAAGATAATAATAATATAATCTTTCTTTTCTAATCCTATAGCCAAAATTGTAGTTCCAGTAGTCAAAAAACTAATTGACCTCTAAAATCACTATGCCAATATTTATTTAGTTGAACTACCAGCAAGCTACTGCAAAATGCAGATAACTACTAGTTTAATTACATGTAGTGAAACTACTCCTCAACTTTGATTACTACACATTGGAGCTATATAGCAAGCTAGATCTGAGATTTTGATGGTACAATTATAGTTTCACGGTTTTCATGATTATTATTTAAAAAATTGCATTAAATTAAAAAGATTATTATATATATACAGATCGACAGGTGTTAATTCGCAAATCATGCTTCAGATGGACGGGTGATGTGCCATGGCATCACTTTTGCAATGTTACCACGTGAAAGGTAGAAGACTTACTCTCTGAGCACTTTGTCCTTTGTCTGGAATGAAAGTGGGGGTGCGTGTGGAGTGGATCCCACTGTAAAAGGAGAACAATTTATACTTGCATCATGTTTCTGGTGTCATGAAATAGATAACGATATCTAGCATGCTAAAATGGGACTATAACAGCTACTGTTTTGTGAGAGTTTGGTATTGGATCATTGTCTCTGAAATTCCAGTTTGCAGCTGTCATTTAATGTATTCCGACTGTGTGAATAAAGAAGAACTTCTGAAGATACGCAGATAATAATAAAATCAGTATTTGTCAATTGTCTGATGCGTGTTTTGATTCTACCAATCGTCAAATTAAGTTTTTAAGACTTTGACCTTTCACATGGGTGACCCGAGTTCGACGCCCTGCTCGGCCGACATCATTATTTCTTTGTGAATGCATTTTGTTGTTGGGTCGTTGTTGATTTTTGACGGTAAGTGGCTGAAATTAACATTTAAGAGATAGGCATACAGTAGAATCTAATGCTATGAAATATTCCCCAGTGGGCCCTTACACTTATCAAGTCTTATTTGTCAAATACTCCATCATACAAGTACAATGTGCAGTGAAATGTTTTTCTGGCTCGTAAGTGTGCTTAATAATTAGAATAAAAATAATTAGAATAATTTTTCTTAAGAGAAAAAGTAAAGTAAAAAGTACGGCTGGAACATGGTGTGGATTCATTGACATTCACTACAGTACATTTCTTAATGGCCCCCTGTTGTTATCAAAACTGGTTAGGTGAGTTTGTGTCAAGTCACAGATTCAGTGGGGGTTGTCTGCAATCCTACTTATCTGTGCCTTTAATAAATTGCATGCCTTATATGGAGAATGCAGCCTTAATAAACCCTCAAAATAAATGTATAATAGGCTATCAAATGTACACACTACAATGTACATGGGCCCATTTAGTATGTTTATGTTGTCAAGTTTTAAATGGTCTATATCATCCACTCAGATGCCAATTTCTTTTCTTCTACTGTACCTACAGACAATGCCCCAAAGCACACAGCAGGAGGGCCTTAAATGGGTGAAGACCCCAGCAGAGTGAGTTTCCTGGCGATATACTGTATATTCTAAAGTTTTAATTGCTTATTACTAAGTTCTATTTCGCATGTATCCATGTTGTGAATCCAATCCACTGTATTTACTTAGCCATTTTCATCATTTCATTTTCATTTCGACGCTAAGCCAAACAACAAAGAAGAACTCATTCAGGCAATAGAGACCTTTTGGACCACCACGCTCACTGCAGAGGCATGCAACCAATACATCAACCACCTTGACAAAGTTTTATAACAGGTGGTTGCCCTTGGTGGGGGAGCTACTGGAATTTAACCTTTTTTTGATATTTTTTACTGACTAAACTATTTTTTTGTAGCACCTAAACTGTTTATAAAATGTTTTTTTGCTTTTAAATAAATGTTTTTTCTTGCAACTACGTTGTCTTGCTTTTCTGTAATCAGTAGCCAAAGAAGCTCACGATATGCACAATTCAATGCCATTGTCCCTTTACTAGTAATGTGTTGAGTGGAGGGACTCTATTCCCTAGTGGCATTTTGTTGCCTACTCTTGATAAAGGCGGAACTGATTTTTGTAGTGATGAGCAAGTCATTTTTATTGCCATATGTAGCCCTGACCTTATGCTTCATCATTATTGCAATATACTGTAGGCTACTTCATGAAAATCATTTCACACTAAGCAGATGAAATGTTACTGCTATATTGTTATACAATATGTTATATCAACAATTTAGACAACATGCACACACAAATGGTTCGTATTGTACCAGTAATTGCATTTATTTTCATTTGTCATACTATGATAACCTTTAATAGATAGACCTAAATCATATCACATGTAATTCGCCAGTTACTGAAGTACAGTAGCCTGCTCAAATGAGCGAGAGGACAAGTAAGGGGAGGTGCAAACAGCTTTTTACCACATTTACAGTTCCCAAACTTTTCCATGCCGAGGCCCCCCAAATAGCATTAGCTTCTGGCTGGGGCCCCCCTTTTGCAAGATGTCTTTAAAAACCTCTAAAAGATCGCCAGTTTTAGTTTAGACGGTTTTAAATATTCATTTGAGAGGGTCTTGATGCAGAGAACGTATTTGGGGCACTCATACCCATTCTTACGTGCGGCGGAAAATCCATACTTTATGTATGCTGCCTCATACTTCTGAGTTTTACTTGGCAAGGAGTTCTTCGGATTCTTTACGGCTGAGCTTTTTTCAGCTGGGCTGTTGGTCTGCTCATCAGGTCTTTTCCTTTTCAAAAACATGTCCATTTTAGTGAGTTAAGCGTTCGCTAGCTAGATGCTAGCAAGCAAGCTAGCTAGCTAAATTTCGGGAGCAGAGTAGCTTCATGGCAGGCACAGACCGTCACCAGGTCAACACTTACAGTATGTGATGAATGGTGTTTTGCTAGGTAGGCTACTTTGTATTGTACTGCAGCATGGTACAGTTAATTTCTTAATGGCCCTCCATTGTTATCAAAACTGGTTAGGTAGGGTTAGGGGGTAAGGATAGTGGTGAGCTAATTCCCCGCTTGCTATTCTGGTGAGGTGTTAGACATATCAAACAGAAATAGCCTCACTGAGATAAAAAAAAAAATCCCTTTTTCAAGAATGTCTGGCCAATTCAGGCAGCAGCATATTTAACAGGGTAGCAGACAGACAACATAGAACAATTACAGAGAATATGTCCAGATCATAAGGCTGTAATATAAAAATCAGTCACAAAACATAGTCTAGTCCAATAATAACTAATCTTTCTCCTTCTGATGTGAAAAATGCAGAGTTCTAATGATATTGAAACTTGAGACAAAAGGCATATAAAACTAGTTCATATTGACAGCCAGTAATTCAAGTGTCCCTGTGTGGGGAATCTAACTTAGGTTACCTGCGTGATAGGTGATGTCTTTATTCACTCTGCCAACAACTCAATTACATTTTCCATCAAAATGTTACCCTTATATTCAACATTTATATACATAATATCAATGGATTCTAAACACTTGTTTTTTCTTATAAAAACGTTTTTAACGGCAATTGACAAATATTTGTTCAAAATAAGGGAAGACTATATGTTCAACATTTAACGTTACATACATAATATGAATGGACCCTTGCATGTTCCTGATTTAGACAGTGGGGAAGTCCTGTTCATTCTATGAACACTGAACAGATGAAATGTTATTGCTTGTATATCAACACTTGAGACAAAATGCATACACAAAGAGTTCATATTGTCAGCCGACCAGTAAAAGTATTTTCTATGCCCTGTAGGCAGGGAGTCGAATCACAAATAGTTAATATTGTCACCGGACCAGGGTTTCAAACTCAGGATGCCCATGCGTAAGGCCAAAATCTTGTCTACTGAGCTAAGATCTCAACATGACTGCCAATAGAGTGTAAGCGATCTGGAGCAAAAACACGCATCAGGCAATTGACAAATATTGAATATCTGCATAGTCTGCTTAATTCACACAATCGAAATACATTTTATGACAGCTGTTAACTGGAATTTCACAGACAATGATCCAATAACAACCTCACAAAACAGTTGCTATTATAGTCCCATTTTAGCTTGCAAGATAGCGCTATCTATTTCATGACACAAGAAACTACATGCACATGATGCAAGCAGCTAGTTGGACAGTAGGATCCGCTCCAAAAAGATCCATGTAATGTTATAGTATCTGTTAGGAGGGGGCCATGGGAAAAGGTCATCTGTCAGCACGTCTTGTGTCAGCGTGCTTGTGCCTGTAAAATGTCGGCCAGCGTGTCCCAATCATTGAACTATATAAAACCTTGAAGAAGCTTATTTTTTCGCCCCGCCCACTCACCATCAGCTTACAATGCTTTCAATATGGTAGCGAAACGGCAGAGAGATCGCGGTTTGTGGGCGCTGACATTCAAGGCCCAAGCTATAACATGAATGCGCTTGAGGTGGGAGGTGGGGGTAGGCGGTGGAAGTAACTATAAGTTACAAGTGGAACCAAACATGTAATTTCATTTCATGTTCTATTGTACTTTATATGATGATTTGAGGATTACCTTGTTTGATAAAATGCAAAAGCAAAAAGCTGTGTTACTCTGGGTAGATGATGGACAGAAGTTGGAGTGGTTATGTAAGTTTGAAGTATTTAGGATAATATCTTGCCTTGCCATGTTCCAGTTGTAGGCTACTTACTTTTCAATTGCAAATGCATCAAGGACAGAAACTCAGCCAAGCTCCCCCAGTCCTTAACCAGCTATACATATGCTTATTACGACAGGACTGAGCCATTAACTCTACAAATCGGTCTAGAGAGAGTGAAATCTGT
>OMKL01155784.1:0-10699 GCA_900302295.1 Parasudis fraserbrunneri | reverse complement strand
CTTTATATGATGATTTAAGGATTCCGTTGTTTGATGAAATGCAAAAGCAAAAACCTGCGTTCATTCTGGGTAGATGATGGACAGAAGATGGAGTGGTTATTTAAGTTTGAAGTATTTAGGATAGCCATCTTTCTTTTGCCCTTCCCAGACAAAATGCCCGTCATGGACAAAATCTTTCGTTGTGAATGATGGTCGGCTGACTTGGGTCATTCAGTGTAATAGGGTCACGGATGGCCGATTATGTGCCGATCCATGCTGTCCTAGGCTTCGACTAAGTTCTGGTAGTGTTAGAAATTTTGGGGCATAGTCGTGCAGTGGCTGGTGCTATATGGCAGCTATGAGGCTGTCACGGTGAGTGGCCAATAGGAACACTGAAGGCAATGACAGCATGCTTGGCAGGCATGAATAATTTCATGGTATGAGAACGAAAGCCTTGTTATGCATCATCTGGGCCAGAACTCTTTGACCACGACAGACACTGCTTTGGGCAGAAACAGCGGAGCTACCAGGTGAGCAAGGTAGATAACAACAAAGCAGATGGAAATCATTTCTATTTATGCATGTCAGCTGGCCATCGGCTCACGTAGGACACAGCCTCGTATCGCCCAGTATGACAGCAGAACAGCTCCAACTCGCACAGTCTGACAAGGCTGATGAGCAAGATTTTACCTCTTTCCCATCGCACAATCTGACACATAACAAATGTAAAAGATGGCCAAAATCAGTGTGTGGACGCCTTTACTGACCTGTCATTTACCAAAGCTAGATAGAAGTAAGTGAAATGGATAAGGCAAAAACGACTTTGTGGTTTTAGTGAACAGTAAATATGAGTGATGCATGCAGCCGAGCCACGCTTCGATATACATTTCTCCATATTACATATGTAACACATATTCTATACACTTCTCCACATTACATATGTAACACATATACTATACACTTCTCCATATTACATATGTAACACATATACTATACACTTCTCCATATTACATATGTAACACATATACTATACACTTCTCCATATTACATATGTAACACATATACTATACACTTCTCTATATTACATATGTAACACATATACTATACACTTCTCCATATTACATATGTAACACATAATACTATACACTTCTCCATATTACATATGTAACACATAATACTATACAGCACAAATACATTGACCTCAACCATTCAGGGGCCTTAAGTTGAGCTTATGCAGAAGAAAACAGCAGTGTACCTTTTTCAGCTGCACATCCTCGTCAAAGTCACCTTCACCATCTTCATCGCTCTGGCCCTGACTGAGAGCAGCAAAGATATTCCCACCCTGAGAGAATCAGAAAGATTTGTTTTTGGCAACTACCAATTTTGTGAATTTTGTGCAGAGACACAACATATTACATTATGTTATTATGTTATTATTGACAAAGCAATACAGAGTAGAGCAAAGTGAACAACTTCCCAAACCAACACCTCACTTCACTTTCGTCATAAGTTACAACGAAATAGTCGACAGACGTACCTTATTTTTCTTGCCTCCTATAATGGGAATGACGACTGTGGAAAAACAAATTGTTTTGATTACTGTTGATGAAGAATATACAAATGCAAGGTAGCACTGGCCGATATAGAAGAAATTAATATCATGATAATCATAATGAACCCCCCCACACACACACACACACATCACAATATCTGCTCACATATGCAAAATCACAATACAAGTGATGTTCATCGCATTGAACTCCATGGTAATGAACATTATAGTTCATTTAGACAAAATAATTATGAATTATTGAGGGAACAAGCAGTGACAAGCAGTCAACGTACCTGGTTCCTCCTCTTCCTCATCTTCGTCGCTGGGTGGCACCGACAGCTTCTTCATCCTCTGCAGAATATCATCGTCGTCGTCCTCGACTCCGTCCCCACCTCGCCCTTTCCGGCGGTCTTTCTTTTTTCTCTGCGGCTGAGAGGGGAAATGATCAGTAAAAACAGTATGGTGAATATAGGCTATGGCTGAGACATCAAGGAAGCGAGACGGAACTCTCCCCCCAGCTACTTCAGTCACCAGCTCTGGAAAAATAAGCAGACCCGGGACTCTACGAAATGAATGGAGTGGGATGTTAAATTTGCCATGTTTAGGGTCTTAGAAACGTATTGATGTTTTAAACTCGGAATGTCATTTCAGCAGATCTTCTTTTAAAGGGATTTTTGTTATATTTGGGTGCATACTGATGACATATTTCACCTTTTTTTGACAATTTACAGACCGCGAGGGTAAGCTAGGCTAACAATTTGGCTAGACATTGACATTCCTGATATCTAAGCAGTTGATTGCTATTGCACATGTCAATTTAGTTAATGATGTGAATGACGTGGCGTTGAGTTTTCAGTTCCCTCTACGTATATTCCAACCTCTTTGGCTTCACATGATTTTCAATAATAATACGAAAGAAAAAAACTAATTTCACAGCTCTGGATGTTCCGTTGATTGTGTAAGGTCAGTTTTTGTCAGAAGTTGGAATATATAAGGTTTTAACAAAGTATATGGTTACTAAATTGGCCACAGGCCTGCTTTCAGAGTGAAGCTCACCTGCTTTGCTTGTGTCTCCTTAGATGCCTCATCTTCCTTTTCAACTTTGACATCTGTGGCAAGCTCTTCAAAGAACTGGATGGAAGATATTCAGATAGTAAAGAGGGAAGATGAGATACATACTAGCAGACAGATCATGCAGCCTAAGTAAAAATGTACTATTATTATTGAACATAAAAAAGCCTATACTCACACTCTTTTTCCCCTTCTTATCTTTCTTTCCTTTCTTCACAGTTTTTTCAGCTGGGGGAAGACGACAGAACATTACGTTTAACTGGGAGGGGTAGTGAATACAGCATATGTTTACTCTGCAGGAAACAAGAAACACATCTTTTGACTACCACAACGCAATATTACACTCATAAGTTACTTTACACTGATGTTGCTAGCTATTTACACCAACACATGTAACTCACAGCTACACAATAACTGTTTATGGAACAACAGGTCTAGTAATTATACCTGGTTTGTCGGTGCTTTCGCGTTCAAGTTCAGACGAAACTGTCAGACACGAATTTCAGTGAATACAATGGCATTGCATCACTTCCACAATGAATGGCCTCAAGCATGATGGTTAGTAGAGCTAACGTTAGCTTCGCAAACCAAGTCACCATCAAATAGTTATAACAGTATATCAGGTAAGATTATACATTTTTCAAAGAAAACTCAATACTGTCCAGCTTAAGTGGCTAGGCTAACTACTGTGTCGCTAGCTGACAAGACAGCGCAGTAGAGTTGTCAGCTTGCCAACCAACATTACAAGATAGCAGCAACCGGCTATATTAGCATTAGCTTCACAACTAAGCTAGTTAAGATTAGCTTACCAGATGCTGGGGCATCTTCATCGCCTTCCCACTCTTCTTTCGTTTTCTTGGGCATTTTCGCTGACGTTAGTTTGATTTAAAGATCAAATGCGACTTTGTCTCAAAATAACTTGTTTCGGTGTTTTCAGAGAGTGATGTTTATCAGGCACAAACCTGACATGCGGCCTGATTCCATGAAGGTATTATAGAACTCCCACTATCTGAACGATGATGATGCGAACACCACCGAGTTCCACTGACCGGTTCCGCCGGTCTGTGGCAGGTGAATCCCACAGCGCCGCCCTGAGGACGCACACAGCAACACAAATAGGTGCAAGAAAACACTGCAGTTTGACTGAAAATATTTCTGAAATCCAATGTGTATGAGTATGAAGTCGCCCTTTTTAAGAAGCATGACAAGGAGCTGTTTTGGAAGGTGCTATATGGTGCTACAAGGGATTTTTCATAGACATTATGCCCCATTGGTTTCTACAAGCATTTAAGCTAGATGTTATTGGATTTCTCCCCTAGATGACATCAGTACAGAGCATATGTATTGTCCGAATACAGTAAAGGTGAATATCACACAGTTAACGCCGTTAATAGCTATATTTTGTCTTTATAAAAAATAATAACAAATGTCCGGCGGTGTGTGATGTAGCAGCACTGGGGCGTTGCTTTTCTAGAAACGCCTACGTTTGCGTGAGGCGTGTGCGGCGGCTGCTGGACAAGGACATTGGGGGATGGAATGACATTCGTGTAAGTTAACTAACGGTGGATATCATCTTATTAACATAAGCCTGCTTGCGGTATCTGTGAAACACCTGACTTGGTGGAGCCTTCGCATATTTCACAACAGCGTCATACATGTAACGACTTCGATCTCGTCCGGTTTTGACATGTAATGTTAGCTTGGCTAGAGGCTAGCTAGCTTAACGTTACTACTACTACTAGTTTATTAGGCAAGCTAACGTTAATGGGCAGCGTTAGCTAACGCGGCGTAACAGCGAACAGAAAGGTATCTTCTGGAGTGAACCGGCTTTCGTAGAGAAACGCATGTTTACAAAATGTTATAACCTTAATAGTGCATTACGACGAAGGGTTTTAGCGAGCGAAATCAGTAATCTCGTTCTGAAACTGGTAAGTTTACGCTAATATAACGAATTAACGAATGTTAGGTGTTGTGACTTGTGTAACGTTACTCACTACCCAAACCAATGTGTCTAGCTAGTTAGCTTTTATCACTACGGCACCCCGTTAGTACTGCTGTTATCGAGTTTACTACAAAATCATGCCATGGCATGTATCAGTGCTGATACATTGCATTGCATTATATGCGAGTGCAAGGGATCGGCTCTCAATAACAGCTAATACTAGATATCATTATGCAAATCCATTATTACACTTGATCAATCAACATCTTGGGGAGAAGACCATTTTGCAGCAGTTCGCTAGATTCCATGTCTGGTTGCTCTCTGCTGAGAGGTCACTGTGGGAGTCTCCTGATTATGGTCGTGTGGTCTGCTGTTGCCACTCACGTTCTGCATGTCATGTGCTACTGGCATACTTTCTCGCGCTCGAAGAACTTCAGTGCAAGGTCAAAGTGAGAGAGGAAGATGTTTTCAAATGTAGTAGTCATGATGAGCACATTAAAATGAGTGGTAGGTTTCACTGTTTGCAGGCAAATATTTGCAATAGGTAACTCCATTTAGTGTTGTGTAAATTTCTCTTGTGGTTGAGTCCTAGATTATGTATATAATGTTGGTTTTCCAGTCTCCCAAGTATTCAGTGAGCAGGTGTTTCATGTTCTGCCTGTTCTTTTCTCATCTTTTCTAGGTTTTTGGGCAGGAAACGTGCAGAAGTTGGATTTTGGAAGTCCTCCAGAGTTTTGCCACGATAACGAGCAACCTGTCTGTCCCTTCACCGTCGTGGAATATATTGCTGTGAGTGATGGTTAACTGGTGACTGGGGTTGCCCCTGCCCCCGGACCTGAATGGCTGTGTGCAGAGGGGGCATCGCCTTCTGGGTGGGTTGTGTCAGGAGCCATGGCAGCAGGCAGCCCATCAAGCATCAGTGCTGGACTCTCACACAGGTAACGGTGCTCGCTTACAAAATCCCAGTCGCTTTTATTCGCCAAGTGCTGAAGTAGGGGTGTCCCGATACCAGTATATCAGTTAACCTCTCGTCAGTTGAGCGGGTAGGCAGAAGAGGAACAATGTCAGCAGTTGGCACGCTCTGCTAAATTGTCAAGAGGCGTGATAATAGACGCGCAGACCTGTCACCAACCTCTCAAAAATCTTTTAACTTACAGTATAGAGGTTGGCGTGTCGGTCCTTTGATGTTTTGTTGTGCTAGAACTCTTCCTTGGCACTGTTCTGTAGCATCGCTTGCATGATGTATACAGCATGGGCTTGCTGGAATCCTTTGCCATTGCTTGTTAATTTGCCTCAAATGCGAATGTAGTTCCTGTTGTTTTCTTTGTCAATCAAAATGCAATCCGCATTTGCCGTCTCTAGTAAGCTAACAATGTGACAACAAGACCAAAGAGTATGGAAGGCCATTTGCGCAAATAACATCTTAGGACATAAAAGAGTGACAAGACTCAGTTTGAGAAATGAGCAGATGAGACGAGTAGAGAGAGCAGCATTGAGTGAGAAGGAGGCGGGGCTGCTCCATGTGGGCGTGTGTGTGTGTGTGTGTTTGTGTTTGTGTGTGTGTGTGTGTGTGTGTTTGCTGAGCATGTGAGGAAGAGAGAGAGTATGATGAAAACAAAACATTGTCATTATGACCAACATAAAACTTCTTACTATTTAACTTAATATTGGATAATGGTATAATTAAGTACTCATATCGGTACTCTGTATCGGCAAGTACCCAAATGTAAGTACTTGTACATGGTCTTATCGGGACACCTCTACAAGCAAGGAAATTTGTCTTTGTTGTTTGGTGTCGATACTGACACATCACATACAGATAGGAATGGTACAAGGACATGCAGGACTTTGAACATCAAGTGCTAGTTGGCATGCAGTACAAATACCGTATGTTATTTTTCGCCTCTTTTAAAAAAAAATTACTATTTCGGCATACCGTGGTCCCTTAACAGTCTTGGAATTGCATGGATTGGGTTTGGCTGTAAAGCTGTTGTGGATCCAGTGAGCCCAATTCATGTGTGATGACGTGAGTCCTCATAGTAGCCATTTCAATGTAGTGACAAAATCTTTGTATAAAATGGCCTATTGTGATAATCACAGCCTCAGGAAAATATACAACCAGAAACTTCAGACCTAGGCCATTCAAAGGATTTGTGGCTTGCCTAGCTACATTGACAATATGTGGGGTTTTCGGAGCCATTTTCAGAAAAAGGGCTCGCCTTCCAATCGCAGAAAAAAAAAAATGGAAAAACAAAAAAGGACATTTCTTGCAGAAATCTCCAGATGTCAAAAGCTATATAAAATCTCAGTAGGAACTTTCTAAAGTGTTCTTCAAAGTCTTAGTGTGGTAATGTGGTATTTTGGAGGGTTCTGGCAATCATTAGGCCGTCACATAATGTCCCAAGCCCCTCTACGCTCAGAATTTAATAATTAGAATAGTTGAGATTCAAAACATAATGTTCATTGCATATTAATGGGTAGAAAAGACTGGCATACAGTGTTGAGCTGCATCTTAAATGATTCCTGAGGGTCTCAGCTTTCTGATGGGGGGTAGGCGGTGGAGGGTCAGGCAGTGATGGGGGACTTAGATTGAGCTACAACCACATCAAGGGACTTAAAGCTGTTTTGTAACTGTGCAAGTGGAACCAAACATGTCATTTAATTTCATGTGCTGTTGTACTTTATATGATGATATGAGGATTCCCTTGTTTGATGAAATGCTAAAGCAAAAACCTGCGTCATTCTGGGTAGATGATGGACAGAAGATGGAGTGGTTATTTAAGTTTGAAGTATTTAGGATAATATCTTACCTTGCCATGTTCCAGCTGTAGGCTACTTACTTTTCAATTGCAAATGCATCAAGGACAGAAACTCAGCCAAGCTCCCCCAGTCCTTAACCAGTTATACATATGCTTATTACGACAGGACTGAGCCATTAACTCTACAAATCGGTCTAGAGAGAGTGAAATCTGTCAAAAACAACTTGTGGCAACATGTTGCGGTGAAAAAGGAAAATGATTCACAGTAGGTGGAGAGAAATTTGCGCGAATCACTTTCTTTCTGGGTTGCCAGATTGCACAAAAGATATGCTTTGTTGTACAGTATATGAAGGGTATTAGATGGTCTCCCATTCTAACATGGCAACACAATTCTCACACGGAAAGCCCGATGCGATCCATATCAAACTTCTTAGACATCATCCTCCGTTCTTACCGGTTATTTAAGTAGACTCTTCATGTTCTTCAGAATTTCCAATATGCAAGGACTGTCCATATGTCATTTCTGTACTGCTGATCTTAATTTGACCCACTCATTAAGAGTAAAAAAAAAAAAAAAAAGTCTTTACAAGTGATGGAAGCTCTCCAGCGCTCCTCCCCCTTCCACTGCTCGTGCACCGTCTGAAAAGTAGCGTCGCACGCACACGCTCGCTTTTTCGTTCACGCGTGAGAGGAGGCCCAATACGCTCTGCCTTTCGGCCGCGCTGTGAAGCTCTCGACCGGGGGCCTCGGTGTCCGCACACGGTAGGAAAGTACATTCTTTTATCTTTGTGGGGATATTGGCTAGACCCCAAAAGGTATTTTACGCTTAGGGGTAATGGTTAAGTTGAGGGTTACGTTAAGGTAAGGGCTAAGTTAAGGTAAGGCGTGCAGTTAGGCACGTAGTGGTAATGGGGGGGTTAGGGAATGAACGTAAGTCAATGTAATGTCCCCCCATAAGGCATGGAAATGTGGCTGTGTGTGTGTGTGTGATCCCTCCCAGGCTTGCGGGGTCTTAATAGTACCACATGACGATTTATTGGGGTAATTCTACGCAAGGCTACTGAAAGGTTAATGGGCCTGTCTGAGTGCAGGAGCAGCTCAAAGGCAAACACAATAAACTCCAGGGACGACTAACCATGATAACCAAGCCATTACCACTATATCACTTCGTCTGGACAGGGCCTGCACCGACGTACCCTTGTGGCCCTCAGGATTTACATTTAGGCCTGGTTTCACAGACATGGATTTAAGCCTCGTACTGGACTAGGATGCGTAGACGGAAAGCAACAAACAAACTCTCTCATTCACTCAAATGTTCACTCTCTCGCTCGCTCGCTCACTCACTCACTCTTAGCTGCATCGTAGTGTCGGCAGTTTTTCCGGGAATTGCTGTATGAAGTGACGGTGATCGCCTCAAGTCTGCCTGGACCGGAACTACTTCCGAGGCGATCGCTGTCGCTTCAGACAGTAATTCAGTTAGAATACGTTCATTTCCGTGATGAATTACACTGACCAAAACAAAAAGTACAACTCTGTGACTAGTTTTAACTGTTTTTGGAAAACAATGATGTTCTAGAACTTCTGGATATGAGCTATAAACTGGTGTTGGCTGGACGGATCATACTTGTGAGTAGAAGAAATGCATTGTGCAATGCCAGCTCTCGACGACCACGCTCTGCAAAACGACACTAGCGCAGCAGCACTTCAACTTTTAACTCAAGTTTTATGAAATCGCATCGAGAGAACCGAGGAGTGGTCCAAAAATGCAGACATCTCTATGATCCAATTATTGAGCAACTGAAAAGACATCCAGATGGCTGCAAATTCACCGAGAGGGATGGTGTGAACCCATCTATTTCGAACGTTTGGACCGTTTCTCCGCAGTCACTGGCGGCAATCTGGGTGTCTGTCCCTCGAGGATGAATCATAAGAGATGTCCGTTTATTCAGACCTCCTCCTCCTCCTGACGGTTTCCTCATCAAGATCCCCCCCCTGTTTTGGAAGATGGGGAACTTGAAACCTTTTCAGCAGGCCGATCGTCGACGGAGGACGCGTCGACATCACCGTGACACTGTCCGCGTCGATTACAGTTTCGGGGAGGTGCTTGGCCTCGCGCACATCTCTGAACCGCGGCCAGTGACCCCAGTCATGCATGGGGTACATTCATCTGTGCAGAACCTGTCATATCCATCTCCTTGTGGTGCACGAAGCAACCTTAACTCCGCCTCCCTCTCAGCCATCTTTATATGTCAGTAAAAGAAAAACACTAAGGATAAAGGACTGCTTTATTTCTTGTAAACGGATGATACCAGTGTTTTTGACATGTGTGTCCTAGGGCTTCAACAATTAATCAAGATGTTATCGAAACGGCAATATGACCCGAGTGCAATATCCAAATTTAAAGGTGAAATGTATGTCAAAAATACCATTCTAAATGAAGCATTGTGGTGCTGCAGAGATGTACCGGGAAACCAATCATATTTTACAGACTTAAAAAAACAAAAATAACATCGGATCCCTGCAAAATTAACACCTTGACATTTGAATATATTTTTCCACTGAAAATGAGAATGAAGCAAAAATTACCATTCCCTCCAATATCGTGATTCATATCGCAATTGCAACATCTGTCGAACATAATCGCAAATATATATATTTTTTTCAAAATCTTTCGGCCCTAGTCATTCTTGTCTCGTCACCACAGTTGACTAGAACGCCACGTGAACACCTGAGGTGCATTTAATGTTTATATATATTTATATTTATGTTCCTGTTTGTTGCTGCCTGGATCTGCGCTTTAAACCCGAGGACTGCATCCGTTATCTTCGTGCGATTATGCGAGTGGCAAAGGGGGCGAGCGTCGCGGACTAAAGCAGCTGGATAGCAAGGATTTCTGTCATTATGAGCGAACGGCGTTCAGCATTTTGCCACATCGTCAAAAAAGTTGTTCTTAGCTTCCGGAACCTTGTTGCCGGGACCTATCATCACATCGCCGGTGACGTGGTTGCCTCAGCAGAGCGCGTGAGGAGACTTTTGTTTGCCTACTGGATCGTGACTATACTGCGGTAAATGCTCCCATGTTTGGCCGAGCTTTCACAGCGAACATGGTAACAGCCAAACGCAACGCCTGTAGCAAGAGTATTTTTGCGCGAGCGAGGAAGCACCTCGGATATAACGAAGCAAAGAGAATGGGCCGCCGAGTGGTGGTTTGTGGTGAGGGGTTCGCATCCCTTCACAGCAGGCGTCTCCTGTCGTGTGGTGCAAAGCTACATGTTTTATTGATTTCCTGTTATTCACAGTTATGTTAAGACATAATAACTACTGATCATAGCATAAATATACTAATAAAAGGTAGGCTGCTTTTTGTTCTTGATATTTAATCCACCCCCCCCCCCG
>OMKL01155768.1:3059-25486 GCA_900302295.1 Parasudis fraserbrunneri | reverse complement strand
TATATCTATCTATCTATCGACCTATCGATCTATCTATCTATCTATCTAACTAACTAACTAACTAACTAACTAACAAACCAACTAACGAGCAATGTTGTGTCCGAGTGAGAGTCTGACTAGCCATCGCTATTGTGTAACAAAGTGAATGTGTAATGTTATAACGTTAACGCCAGCTAACAGTTGCCTAGCAGGATTCAACATTATCAACTTTATGACTGCAACACCGTTAGCTAGCTAGTTTTTGTAATATTAGCTAGCTTTAACTGTTGTTGTTTTAAAAAAAATCTTTATTTAAATAATGTTGACATCAATCAACAATCTTAAGGCAACGTTATAGTCAGAAATCCATCAACATAGAATGACTGAGCAAAATATATACACACATTATACATATAGTGTCGTGTATGGGCTAGCTCTGAATGTGTGGCTGACGTCTGACTTTACTTTCTAGTTTGCTGCTGGCTGTGCTAACGTTACACAGCTTCTCACGGCACAATGAATACTATTGTTTATGACAGGAGGATCCCTTACAAAGCTCGCCTATTACTCTACTGTTCAACACAAAGTGGCAAAAGTACGATCTTTCGATCATACTGCAAAGGTATGTGAGTGACATGACTTCAATCAATCGCCATTTTTAAGTGGTCTGTAGTTGGGGAGCCAGGGTTTGAGCTGGTAAAACGCTGATGGATTACTGTAACTTGTGTGTAGTGTCTAAGGTCTTGCTTTTCTGTAATTACTTTTCATTTATGTCTCTCTCGCCAAGGAGGCTGCAAGTGGCAAGCTGTATGAGATATCTGTTCAAGAAGAGATCACTGCTCGCCTGCACTTCATCAAGTTCGAAAATACCTACATTGAAACGTGCTTGGACTTCATCAAAGATCATCTGGTCAACACTGACACCAAAGTTATCAAAGCCACAGGTGGAGGGGCACACAAGTTTAAAGACCTCATTGAGAAGAAACTTGGACTAAAGTGAGTGTCCAAACCATGTTTTATATGGGGCCAAAGAAAGACTGCCTTGATGGCATCTACCTTACTAAATGAAATGGCTTTTGTCGTTCTGTTGTATGGGAGACCGGGGCTAGTTGTCTCAGGGGCAAGTTGTGTCAGGGGCTATAACTCTGGAACTAAAAGGTTTAGAGCAAAAAGTCCAGTTATACAAATGTTTGCCCTCTTGATATGAGGTTACCTACGTTGGTTAGAACAGACTTGATGAAAACACTATCAGATGAGGACAGTTTGTGTATTTTTGATGCCCAAAATTAAAACATGGCAATTGCAGTGTTTCTTTTCTGTGTGTTTGGCTATAAAAGCACCAAAGAAAATAGACACACAGAGAAGGGTAAGCTATAATCTGATCAATTATTTAATTGTTTACTTCAAGCTGTGGGCATTTTTTGATGGATATTGGATTTATGTTTGGTTTACGGAGGCTGCAGCCTGAAAAGACTGACATCAAGTAACCTTTTCTGAATAAATATGGATGCTTTACACATGTAATGCTTAAACAAGTGATGATTATTCACTTTATTTCTATAAGCAGCAGAGTTTATAGTATTGTGACAGCTCGCCCCATACTGTGTGACAACGTGCCCCGCCATACACCTGTGAATACACCTGTGAGTAAAAAGTGTGACAACTAGCCCCGGTCTCCCCCACTGTATGGAAACTGTCAAAGCTAGAATGTGCACCGTTGAGCATGTTGGCTGAGCATGATTTTAGCTGATGGATCGTGTGTGTTGCATTGTACCAGAGTGGACAAAGAAGATGAGATGACCTGCCTCATCAAGGGCTGTAACTTCGTACTGAGGAACATCCCCCACGAGGCCTTTGTGTACGCCAAGCATGCAGACTCCGAGTTCCGCTTCCAGAACACCCACCCAGATATCTTCCCTTACCTGCTGGTAAACATCGGCTCGGGGGTGTCTATTGTCAAGGTAATTACTGCTGACTAGTCTTGTCAGTATTCTTAATCACTCTGAAATGGCTGGCGTGACCAGGAGAATGTTGGCATGATTGAGATACCTGGGTGGTATACTATGAAGCTAGATTATGGGGTTAGCGAGGTAACTTCAGGTTTAACCCTGGGTTTTCAGTGTCACGACGGAGGTTCATTTTTACCGGAGTAGATAGCCCTGGTAACTTAATGCTGCACACCTAACCTGCTCCGGAGCAGGTTATGTTCTAGCTAAGAGATCTAAACATATAAAGCACCACCTATTGACCAATCAACTCATTGGAAAATGGAATATCATTACTAGGAGATCACGTGGAACTAACTTTTACAGCAGGTTCACTGATAGTAAGAGGCTCTCTTCGCAGGGCAAAAGGTTGTTTTTTTCTTTAGATACCGCGAACCTGCTGGCTTACCCTGATAATGAAAGATAGATTATCATTGCTCTTCTAGTCTTCTAATAATCCCCCCCCCCTTTCAGTAGCCTATATCACCCAAAGACTGTGATGAAAGCAAGCCTTTGGCTTTTTTTTTTTGATTATGGCATTTACACGACATTTGTGCCCAATCGCTCTTATTGCAGGGGATTCAATTTAAAAGCATAATGCGAAAGATTGCCTGCATGCCATCATTTGTCACAGATCGCATTTAATCAATAATTTAACAGAATACACTAGCGCCTATAAACCCTCCATGAGGTTAAAATCTACTCCTGCCTTAATGATTAGGCAGAGATGATGCACCTATTATTGTGCACATTAAAACAGTGAGCATATTTTTTTTTATGTTTTACATTTTTTTGCCAGCAGTCCTTTAGTGACCAATACTTTTCACTTTGATTCTCCTTTTAAATTCATCACAACTGTTTAGCCTAATTCACCATTTCGTTGTTCCTGCACATTTCTAGAAGACATGTCGGTGTTTAGGATCGGTCATCTGTTGCTGAAACCGATTGTGAGCCGTCCCTTTTATGTGATCGCTCAACTGGGAAAACCAGGGTTGACTAACCTGATGTGATTAATTCTATTTTAATAAATGTTCAGCAACTTAAATTCTAACCATTGCAATTTCCTTCTTTAATTTGTTTTTAAACCTTTATTCATCCAAATAAGATGTTGCTATGCTCTTTTTAGCAATGGCCTTGTTCATATTCATGTTAGACACAGATCCACTGGAGCAAATGTTATATAATCCAATGTTATTGTCCCAATACTACATTGATTGTTCTGTGAGTCATGTGTGAATGAAGTGATGACCAATTGACAACATAATGAAAAAGGAGATGGGAGGATGGCGGAAAGATACAAGATTTTGAAAAGAACATGGTGAACTGAAAAGACTGATAGCATAACCTATAGATGATGAAAACACTGTAGCCTATAGCTTACAATTGTGAGGTGTCACAACCTGGCTCAATAATGTGACAAAAAATGGGAGACCACACATACATTTATTGTTGATAAAAGTTGATAACCACTATCATGATACCGGTTACATTTGGCTGCAGTTGTTAGGGTTAGTGAAGCCAAGATATCCTGGGTATGTTGAACTTGCTTCGTAGTAAGCCCCTGGCCAAAACTGTATTTCACAAACTCCTGTGCATTCCAAAAATGCCTTGTACTGTCACAGTTGACAACACAATCCAATAAATCAATGAAGAAATTCAAATTCCTTCCTTCCTTGCGAGAATAGAAAGCCAAAGTCACAATTAAAACACATTTACACAATCATTTTTCACTCATTTGTATTAATTCAATATGTTGGTCTTTCCAGATGACTGGCTAACGTTTTGGATAAGCCATGTTCTTCTAGACTTTTGTAGTCATTGATTTGCAAAAACCAATATCTTGTTTTCTCTGCCCAACAGGTTGAATCAGAGGACAAATTTGAGCGTATTGGAGGAAGCTCAATAGGCGGGGGGACATTCTGGGGCCTTGGGGCCTTGCTCACCAAAACCAAGGTATCTCCTTTCACCCTTGAGATGCTTTCTGTCGTGCTCTTAACAGGTTTTACTTTGTCTTTGGAAGTCGACCATGAAACATTGGCTGCTCAGTGCTATCTATATTTTGGACATAATTTCCATCATTCTTCATATCCGAACAAAGTGCATTGTTGTTTTCCTAAAGCCTGTTGAACCTGTTGTCCCCCTCAAAGAGATTTGATGAGTTACTACAGTTAGCCTCAAAAGGGCAGCATACCAGTGTTGACATGCTTGTCAAGGATATCTACGGAGGATCCTACGGCTCCTTGGGCTTGACTGGAGATCTCATTGCCAGCAGCTTTGGAAAGTCTGCTACCGCTGACAAAGGTGATGATTAGGCTGCCCTGTAGTGTATTTTTCCAGGATGGTATGATAAGAGAGCTGAATGACCTTCTGCATTCTACAGTATCTACTAGTGTAATTCCCACTCCTGGGGATGTAATAACTGGTGACCTCTCGCCCAGATGCAGAGCGGCCTTGGTCCTTCTTGGCTTCTGTAACTTCAGGCACTTCCTCTGCTGCTATCATTCATGGTTTCCATAGTGATTCTATATTCTATATCAGTTTCAAGTGATCTATAGTCTGTGATCCATGTTTGTTAAAATACCTAAAGGATTATTCTGGTTATTTTCAACCTATCCTATTTTTCTATCAGCTAAAATATGGCTTTTTGATCCTGAAAGGTGATAGGACAACAGGGTTTAGGTTGAGAATAACTGGAATTATCCTTTCAGACAAATTGTCTTGTAGGACATAAATACTATGTGTAAATAATTTAATTACCTGTGTTGTCTGTAATGCCCTGTTGTTTTATTCTTGCCTCTGAAGTTTAATATGTGTTTCTATTGGATCGTAGAATTCTCTAAAGAAGACATGGCCAAGAGCTTGCTTCATATGATCAGCAATGATATAGGGCAGCTGGCCTGCCTGTACGCCAAGCTCCACAACCTCACCAGAGTTTACTTCGGAGGGTTCTTCATCAGAGGGCACCCCGTCACCATGCATACTATCACCTACAGCATTAACTTCTTCACCAAGGCAAGGATTCTTCCCCCTCCGCACTTCTGTCCAGTAGCCTACTTGCGCTATCAGTTGTGTTATGTTTTGTTATTCTTGTTTATGTAGATATCTCCGTGAGTTGGGTTTGATAGCATCTGAATTTGATAGCAATGTACATAGAAGTCACATTTTGGCTATAAATTGTTATCTGGCTGTTTTCTTTTTGTTTTTTTTGTCCACTAGGGTGAAGTTCAGGCCTTGTTCCTGAGGCATGAAGGCTATCTTGGAGCCATTGGAGCATTTCTCAAAGGAGCAGAAGAAGATAGTAAGAAAAAGATGCATGTTGCATTATTCCCTCTCCATCTGAGCACAGTTTTGATTTAGTGGCTTCAGCCCATTCTGTTGTATAGTCATATGTCAATTTGTCCTTTTTGTTAACATAACAAGCATTGTTGATTGCCACGACAACCAGGTCTACTGTAAAATAAGCAACTGTTGGCTGCAGTGCAATTAATTTGAGACCCTCGTACCTTGTGCACCTTGTCATGTAAGACTTTGTGGCATACTTCGTTGTGTTATGAGTCAGTAACAAATTAACAAGGGAAATTCCTTTTTGGCGAATAAAAGAGATTCTGATTCTGATGGTGCTAAAAAAGGGAAAAAGGAAAACTGAGATGGATGTGACAAAAACTAGACTAAAATGTCCTAAGATTTGATTTACCAAAACTAAAAATGAATTAAATAACCAACATAATACTCAAACCAATACAAATAGACGTAACACACAGAAGACTAAAACAAAATGTCAAACATGAAGTGGCATTGATTATATAAAAAAAAAAAGAAAAGAAAATGATTGCTCTGCTGTAATATCTCATGTCATAAACGTCTCTTGTACTCCCTCAGATCCCAACCAGTACAGCTGGGGTGAAAACTATGCTGGCAGCTCTGGCCTGATGAGTGTTTCTCCTGATCTCAATCCCTTGCAACGTGCACGCAGTGGAACGGTGAGTCCACAGGGAAACACGAAAGCATTTGGAATGAAGTAAACGGCCATCATACTAGTGTCTCTGAGTGTTACATTATTCCATCCTGACTGTTGTCCTGAGCATATAATAAGTTTAAAGCTTTTTGAATATTTGAATATTCATCTCATTTCTTTATTTTTATTGCCTCAAATGTTAAAGGTAGAGTCTGTAATGTTGTCAAACAGTGACCTCAAGGCAAAAGAGCCCTGCTTAGTATTGCACTTTGTTTACATTTTTGTTTTGGTCTGATATGTGGGTTGGAGTTTAGACCAAAACAAAAAATGTAAACAAATTGCAATACCAAGCAGGGCTCTTTTGCCTAGAGGTCGCTGTTTGACGGCATTACAGATTCTACCTTTGAAGTTGCAATCGACTGATTTGGAAACAACATGGTTTTGGGTACCACAACAACACAAGCGTAAAAATGTGTTGTAAGCACCGGCGGTAGTATTAGTACGTAGCTTGAATAGCGTGCGTTACTTACTAGTTCATGAGAAATATGGCCATCTCTGCATCATGGCGATGTTGTTACTGGCTCTGGAGCGATGTTGTTATTGCTCTGGTGCAATGTTATTGCTCGTGTAGGGCTGTTTCCAAGTCGTCTCGAGTACATCTAAGGTGAAGGGTCACAATAAGAATAAGACATTCATCTATGATGCATTTTCGCTATTCCCAGTCCAGAAGAGAGAGGGAATGGGGCCAGCTCTCTCTGCCTTGCTCTCTCTTTCTCTCACACACACACACACACACACACACACACACACACACACACACAGAGACCCTGCTCTTAGTGACAATGGCAGAGAGAACTAAACACTCAAAAGTCTGGTTACACTTCACTAGATTTGATGCTGACAATTCTCATTGCCACAAGTGCAACAAGTCTTTTGCATGTAAGGGTGGAAAGTCATGAGCAATCCTTTGACACATCAAGCAAAAGTGCATCGCATACAGGCGGCCAAATGTAAAAAAATCACAAAAAGAACAGATAAGAGTATCCTTAATGTACTGGATCGATAAGCAGTATCGGTAAGAGTAGTAGTACTGTTAAAATCTTAATAACACCCATCCCTACAGACGCCACAATAAAACAATATACCCATTGTGATAGATTATCTAACGCAAGCAAATTTCAAGTGTATAGGGAGTTGTTTTACGCACTGTTCTAAAATGAATGGCAGTGAGTGGCTCTCTGGAAAGTCTGAAAAAACAAGTTCTGGTATTTCTACTGACACTTGGCTGTATACACTGACCACCATGATCGTTGTAAAAGACAGACACAATGTACAGTATATTGGTGAGAATGCTCAAACATGCCGGTGTGATCCTTCTTAAGGTCAGGCCCTGAACCACTAGAGGGCACTCCCAGCCTCATGGCATGTTTTCATTATGGTGACATTTCATTGATTTTTATTGTGCTGTTATCCCTTCCTCATCCTTCTCCATCGTATTTCTGAGAATTGTGTTTTTATTTTGAATTATATATATGTATGTATGTATATATATATATATATATTCAGTGCAAATGCCACCAACATTCTCTTTCCGTGTCTCATATGAAGATCTTTCATCTTTTCAATCTGACAATCTTTGTTTTCATCTCCTCTCCACACATACCTCTGTTTACCTAACCTTTTTCTTCAGTTCCCCGTAAGTACTTCCCCGTGTTTCGCTTGTGTGTCTTGGCATGATGAGATGTTTCTGCTCACTGCGCCTTGCTTTTGTAGCTGTTTAGACACTTAAGTATTCAGTTATGTGTTAGGCATTCAGTTGTGTGTTCATGTGTGTAAGGCTAAAATCAGGTGTAAAGATTTATTTATTTATTTATTTATGGTCTCAGGACTATGTACTATAGTCACTGCTTGATTTCATAGCAAAGCCTGGTGTTTTATGTCTTGTTAAATGAAGTGTTCATTTTTGTGTAAAACTAATTACGTGAGTATTTATGATATCATAAATGACTTGGTCTGGTTCGTGTGTGTGTGTGTGTGTGTGTGTGTGTGTGAGTGAAGACCTAATGGTGTGCAGTTTGGCCTCGTGTCCCCCGTTATATGTACTAACCTTGGTGTGGGCTTAAATGGTTTGACTTGTGAGAAGCGGCCGAGGAGGCTCTGGTGCATTTTGAGTTCATAAATTAGACTTCCATGGTGCTTTTTCTGTCGTGTCAACGTGAGTGAGTGCGTGTCCTCTCTCTCCTCTCGGCCTCCAGTTTGACATGCTGGAGATGGACCGTCTGGAGAGGCAGCTGGTCAACCTGCCTCTGCTCCAGGACCCCTCCTCCTACATCCCAGACACAGTGGACCTCACGGAGGACGCGCTGGCCCGCGAATATTGGCTCTACTGTTTCGAGGAGGCTCTAGACGGGGTACGACGGGGGACTTTTGATACCTTTAAAGGGGAACTACACCCAATTTAGGAATCAATACATGCTATTCCTATGGTCTTAAGTCGGTCCAAAAATATTAGTAAACACGAATGACTCTCTCGTATCCAAAAACGACGGTGCTAAAACTCAACCTTGTGATGTCATCAGGCGTAAAATCTGAAGCGGCTCCATAGACAATGAATTGAGAAATATGGTATAGATGGCACTGATAACAGCTAGCGGAATGGGTATGGGTACATGTTATGTTTCAGAACTGTGAACACTGCTAATAGAATAAAACTAATTTGGCTTTAAAAGCTCAAACAAGCTTTCTGTTGATCCACAACATCAGTCTCCCATTCATTGTCAATGGAGCAGTTCCAGACTTAATACCTGATGACAAAACAAGTTTGAGTCTCACTTCTCTGGTTTCTGGCTTTGGGAGAGAGTACAGTAGCTCATGTTCACAAATATTGATTGAACTTCCCTTGGCCATGGAAATAACATCATGGAATTCTTAATTTGGGTGGCGTTTCCCTTTTTAACCATATTTGCCAAACAGATTAGGAAAATAATGACCTCTGCCTTTTATGATGTGACAGCCTCATTCTGGGCATCCTACTCTTGTTTCTGTGTGTGTGTCTGCAAGCTGCTCCAGTGGCTGACGATTGGGTCTCTTGTGTGTTTCTGAGCAGGTGGTGAAGAGAGCCGTGGCCAGCCAGCCTGATATACCGGGGGCTGCTGAGAGAGCGGAGAAGTTCGGTCAGAAGTACAGGCACAAGCTGCAGACCCTCCGTCACCAACCGTTGTAAGGGCTGCCTCTGGTTCTGCATGCAAGTGTCATCTCTTGACCCATAGATTTTAATCCAGTTGCTTTTGAAAGCTTGTAGACTAGAAGAACTGAACTCTTTGTTTCTTGATCATCTGCATTAGATGCACATCTCGATAGCTAGCTACAGTAACTGCTTACATAACTTCAGTGGTGAGGTTGACTTTCTTAATGTTAAATTAGGGTTATTGCCTCAGTTTCAGGCACACATGGAACATATGCAAGCTAGCTCTCCATTGGGACTGAAAGTGGCGGACTGAGAAATAAACGAATAACTTGCTGGTGAAAATGGTCGTCAATAAAGTCAATTTGACTTACCATGGTGATGTGTTGGTGTCTTGTCTCTTATGCCGCAATTAATTCCTTGCACTGGGATAATATTAAAGTACAAGAAAAATATGGTTTTGTGCCCCCCTCTGTACTAACAGCAGCAACAAGGCATAGCTCGTGGATGTAGGCTATTCTAAACTTTAATATCAATGCCCCTGACAGCCCATTGCCTTGGTAACACACAGGTAAATGGAGAACGTCTTTTTCCTGTACTTGAATGTAATCACAGTGCCAGGAATTCATTGCAGCATGAGAGACAAGACGCCAGCACATCACCATGGTAAGTCAAATTGACTTTATTGACGACCATTTTTGCTGGCAAGCTATTTGTTTATTTCTCAATGTGCTGCTCTCAGACCCAATGGAGAGCTAGCTTGTGCACGTTCCATGGGCCTGACGTGCCTAAACATACTCCACTGCAGGTCTAGGAATACTGAACTGCTAGGGACATATTGGTAGCCAGTGTTTCTCTGTTCTCTTAGCCCTGTTGTGTGTTTCCTTCTCGCTAATGTAGAGTGCTTCTCTTCTCACCTAGTGCTTACGGATCCCTCACTGTCAGAAGTCTGTTAGACACGAGGGAACACTGTTTAAACGAGTTCAACTTTCCTGATCCCTACTCTAAGGTCTGAGTGAAATCTATCAATCTCCTCGTCCCTGTCTTTTCACTGCTCTGTGTAGTACAACCCGTAGTACAGCTACTCCTGTGTACTACGTCCGCTCCTCTTGTGTTGGGGATGGAACTAACCGGTCTATCTTTTAGCAAACGTCTCTGTAATGTTTCCATAATCTAATGTGTTGATTTGAGTTTTCTTGTTGTCGTCTTGTTTAATGTATCGTTTTATTTGCTGCTCCAATCTGGTAGATGAACCCTTATTGCCATGTGAAATGGAAGTCGTATCTCACCGCCGTACCTCTGTTCCAATTGCAGATCAAACAGAGGGAAAACGACATGGCTCTTAAGTACTACCTGAAGGCTGTGAAGTCTCTGGAGCAGCTGAGTTGGGAGGATAGGCAGTTTGCCCTGGCAAGGGGCGTACTGGCTGGGAATGTGTTTGACTGGGGTGCCAAAGCTGTTTCAGAGTAAGTGGATGTCAGGGTTTTTTTTTGCTTATGGCAGTGCTTTCAGAATTGTTACATTTCAACGACCCCCAAATAAAGGGAACCCCATCTGCAAAGATTTTTTTCAGAGGGACCACCATCTGAGAAGATTTGTATTGTTGGATATGATTTAGTCCAGAATTCTATAACTGTCTATACTGATACTGTAGGTTGGGAGGGTGAAGCCTATGATCTGAATAGTCATTCTGATACATCGTCTCATTGGGCGAACTTCTAATGGACAAAGTAACACTAACATTAAACTATTCCTCACTTTTGCGGGTAACCTCCTGGGACACCTTAAACCAGGACTCAGACTGTGACCAAAATGGTTGCATATGCAGCCTTTTTTTGGGGGGAAGTGCGAGTTCATATAAATTAGATAGATAGATAGATAGTTACTTTATTAATCCCCTTGGGGAAATTCACCTGGTCACATTATTGCGAGGTGGGGGAAATCAAATGTTTCATTAAAAACAAAGATGCAGTCATGTAATCTATTTTATTGTAAGTGTGTATTTTGATTGTATTGCACTGGTATTGCATATCTTTCTATTATAGTTAGTAGACTACTGGTAACTTACATAGTCTTAAAAAAAAAAAAAAAGAAGTTATCCTCAGTCGAGGAAACGGAACACGCAGATCAGAGCCGAAACAACTCATTGTGAAGACTATTGCCTCAAGTGACAAAATTACGCCGTCTACAGCTGATTATGTAAAAAAGCAAAAGAAGGGGAGAGAGAAGAGAATGATGATGCAGAGACGCGGAGCCACCGAAGGGTTTGGATGATAGAGAGAGAGCAGGCTGGCCTGATACATGAGTCTTTACTCCTGTCTCGTCCCCTCCCGACTTGTTGACTTCTCTCGTCTTGACTCCTATCCCATCCAGATGTCTAAATGAACATGTTGCTTATGCAACAAAAGCAAACCATGGCCCTGACCCGCGGGTCTCCCATTCAAATGCCATACTATCCGCTATGTAGATAGTGACGGATGCGTGACCCAAAACACTGAGCCGCTTCTGACTGCTTTTCAGCGCTTAGATTAAAATAATCACTCAGTGGAGGAGATGAAATGCGATACCTGCCAAAATTAGGCTGTGAAAAAAAGGGAGATTTTCTGGGGCTTTGAATTATAAATTATATAGGCCTACCCCACCACAGACGAATAGAAAAAAATACAATGACTTTTAATCATTCTTAAGTTCATAGCTCACAACAATTTTCATAAAACCTAAATGTGCAATAATATAATTTTCACCATGGGTTGCTGCAAATAATCCAAATATGTCAACTAATTAAAAGTTACATCACATCTGTGACTCAACTACAAATATTTGGCTTCCTATGAGAGGGAGAGACTGCCTTAAAGCCAGCAAAATGCATGGTGTTTGCTAATGTGTGTCAAAAGGGGAAATATTTCACACCAGGTGGAAAGAAATTTGCAGGAATATTTCTTTCATTTTGGGAGCTTTATCCTCATCCATTTTCAATGTGTCTGAGACTGACTACGCACAGTCACTGAGGACTTGTAGGTTTATATTCACACTTCGATTAGACAGTCTCTCAATCTAATCTGGCAACACAAATCCCCCATACAAAGCCCGATTTAACTTGTCTCACCATACAACTCAATAAAAAAAAAAACTTTTGGGGGTGAGATTAACAGAGAAATAACCAAAAGGGAGCTTAGTGAGATTAACGAAGAAATGACCAACTGAGAAAAATGGTTGCATCAGTGCCATTAATGGAAAAGTTAGTCTAGAGTCCTGCCCTAAACGACTCCAGAGGGTCCTCGGACCCCCACCTTGGGAACCACTACTTTTATAGGACTTGGGCTAGTATTGGATGCTATGGCCCAAATACCTGTCACATGTTTGTAATATTCATTCATGTGCATGTCTTCTCTTGACGTCTTGTAGTGTTCTGGAATCCGATCCTGAGTTTGGGTTCGAGGAGGCTAAACGACAGCTGGAAGGTAAAGTTCTTGTCCTTGCCTTCATTTCCCTTCCAGTATACCCAATGCCCTGTACTGCTGAAGCCATCATTTATTTTTATTTTTTTGTGTTGCTGAGAATCCATTTGTTGATAACAAGAGTTTTACCGTATTGGCCTGAATATTTTTTTTGCCACAAATTACACCTGAAAAAGTGAGGTGGTCTTATGCTGAAAACACACCGGACACTGAAGCGCCAGGAAGTCCAGCCAGTTTCATTTTGGCGCCCATGTTAACTGATTGGAGCAGAGGAGCAGAATCTCTTGTTGACCGGCACAGAGAAACGGCTTCTGGTGTGAACAGCCAGGCTCCTACTCGCACAAGAACTGACGCTTTGGCGTCTGGCGCGTCTCTGGCTTGGTGCTAGCTTAAAAACTAAGCCCGTTCCGGCGTCCGTGAGCCAGTAATGTTAATGTCAGATGATCCACCCTCTCATTATGACTGGGTTTCAGAGGGTTGAATGTAGGCCAAGTTAACCAAGGTCAGGACTGAGGAGCAGTTATGATTCACATTTTAAGATCATAGCAAGTGATCAATGAGGCAGGGTCAAATTTAAATATAACCTATGGTTCTATTTTTCACTTTGAGATGTAAATTATGTTAGAAATAGCAACAAAAATAGCAAGTAGGCAACAGTTTAATTAGTTTAAATTGATAAAAGATAATGCATTTTAACTTATGTAAGTTAAAATATGTAAATGCTTACCTTGTTTTATTCAGTGTTAGTATTTCTGGTACATTCTGTCAGATCGGCTATAGCCTACTTATTTTCTTTATATAAACAAGATTTTAAAAAGTCTTGAAAGGGGCTCGTGGCTCGCCTTGTATTCGAGTCAATACGGTCATTTCATCTATTTTCTTTACCTCCTCAGAGCGGCCATGGCTTGTTGATGCTTATGACCAATGGCTTGAGAGACTGAAGGTCAGATCCTATAGCTCATCTTTGTATTTCACTGCACCTCAAAAAAACAAACAAATTATTACACAGGGGACAATGTTTTTCGCCTACTTGTTTTTGAAACACTGCTTATCAATGGTGGTTGAATACAATTCATACTGGCTTTCTTTTGCAGGGTCCTCCTCACAAGTGTGCCTTGTTTTTCGTAGATAATAGTGGAATGGATATCATTCTTGGGGTGATCCCCTTTGTCAGAGAACTGCTCTGTCGGGGCACAGAGGTAAGAAGCCGACTCATAAAAATACTATGTTCCATATTATACTATACTCCCAATCTTATCAGTGTATGTGCTATTTCTTTAGGTTGTGCTGGCCAGCAACTCTGCTCCGGCTTTGAATGACGTCACAAATGGTGAACTGCAGATACTGACAGAAAAAATAGCCGCTATGGATCCTGTGATTCAGTGAGTTGGCCTATTATGAATTTCTTGTAGAAATTTTATTCAAGATTTGATTGACTGTTACTTAATTTATTTTTGTTAAGAGTTTTCTATTGATGTTTTGAGAAAAAGTATATAATGTATGATTCATTACTGTAAGAATACAGCACATGGAGTGGGGGGGGGGTGTAAGGAAAGAAGGGTTGGATGAGAATGAGAGAATTTTTTTTTTACATACATTAAAGATAAATAAATAAATAGACTGTTGATTTCTTAAGACTCTTTTGGTGTTACAATATTGTAATAAAGTATTTGTTGTGCAGTGCTGGGCTGAAGGAGGACAGGCTGACATTAGTCCAAAGTGGCTCCAGCTCTCCCTGCCTGGATCTGAGGTCAGAATGGTCACCAGCATCTGTTTGCTTTTGATAATGTTCAAGTGCACGTTCTTATTCATGAGCGTTTTATAAACATGAGTTTCTGAGTGGGTTTTCATTCTCCGCCTCTCCCACATCCAGCCGCCTGGACAAAGTGTTGGCGATGGTGGTGCGGGAGCGGAAAACAGACCTGGTGATCATCGAGGGCATGGGCAGGGCTATCCATACCAACTACTACGCCATGCTGTCGTGCGAGAGCCTTAAGATGGCCGTCATCAAGAACTCCTGGCTGGCCGACCGGCTGGGAGGCAAGCTGTTCAGTGTGGTCTTCAAGTATGAAGTGCCACCTGGGAAACCCAGTCAGGACCCTGAGGCACTGACGCCCTCATGAGCTCATCTCCTCTGTGGACAGTAGGGAGAGGCCAAACTAGAGGAACCAGTCAGAGAGACTAAGCTGGGGCTCAGGATGCAATGATGATAATACCGCTGCTGCTTGGTGAATGACTGATTGCCAATGCGGATTGTAAAAGCAGACACATTTTCAATATTAGAGAGGCGTTCAGTTGATTTGAAATCATAGTTGGTCATTTTAGCAGGGATTTCATTAAGAGACCTATTTTGGGTGTCTGTCCGTCTCCGCTGCCTACTGACCTCAGTCAGGTCAAGTCAAGTGTGTTGCCGTTGTAGCTGAAAGGAAATCATCATCAAGCTGTCAATGATCCTTTTGTTTTCTTAACAGATTGTGATCAGAGATTAGATCTTGAGCTTGTCGACACAGGCATCCGACACTGAATTTATACCATAGAAACTGCATCAGTCATTATCACCCTGCCAACGCACAGCATCCTGACAGATACCATAACAACGCCCCGCTCCCACAATGGGGACAAGATGCTTTGGCTTGTGCGTGTGCCACAAGGGTAATTATAGGTTTCAGTGGTAAAGCTTTCACAAAAAGTGTGGTTAATGTGCCTTGAGGCTGATGTTGATCAAAGCATAATTCACTCGGAATACAACCAGCTTGCTTTAATTTGAGATGGTGGAAAAGACCCACGCAAACAATTTGTTTTTCAGCGACTTCACGCAGTGTACTCCTTTGAATCCATGCTTTTCCTCCTTTCATTACTACCAGTGAATGAACTGAGCTTCTTGTTGAACTGAGACAAGTTATTACGTGTTGTTATCATTACCTAAGTAGCTGTCAATGTTGCTTCAGGGAGTTTTCTTTTCTTTTTCTTTTTTTTTAATTTACTGTGAGTAACAGCACTTTATCACAGGGATTTAATTGATTTGGTTCTTATTGTTCCACAAGGTGGCAGTATTCTACTGCAAAGTTAGTTTTGAACATCTCCACTTTCTGAAGGTGCTCTGTGTCAAGTCAAGACTGCATCTTTCAGGATAAAATAATTTTATTGATTATTCTTTAGCTATTGCATTTTTATCAAAGCACTAGCCTACATGATCCGTACATTTGTTTTTGTTTTTTCTTCTTTATCCCATTCAACCAGTCTGCTAGGTTTCGCCCTAAATTGACAAAGAAATATTTGGTTGTAGAAGTAAAAACTACTATTAAACCCTAAAATCTAAATAAAATTGTTTGTACAGTAACAGAGCACTGTGAGATTGGAAAATGGCTGACCTATTTTATTTTATTATTATTATTATTTTTTTTTTTTTAAACATTGATTTTACTATACATAATGTTTACTTTATCGATTGTGATATCCAAAATCAAGGTGGTTGATCAGATTAAAGGGGCAGTTCACTCAAAATCCCCCCCCAAAAAAGATTTTCCCCCATACCCAGGGTGCTATCTATCCATCCAGATCATTATGGTGTGATTCGCTTAGTCTTGGAGATATCTGCTGTCACTCCAATAAAATGGAGCTGAATGGCACCCGGCTTGTGGTGCTCAAAGCACCAAAAAAAAAAACGTTTGAAAAACTCAAAAGCAATGTCTCTTTCCAGAATCATGACCCGGTTTCACAGGATAATCCACAGACGTTGTTGTGAGCAGTTTCATGTAGGAACTATTTTCCAACTTAGTACACCCCCATTCATTATTATTTTATACTATAGCAGATATCTCCAAAACTAAGCGAATCACACTGAAATTATATGGATGGATAGATATTACTCTGGGTAAGGGGACACATATGTTTTTATTTTTTATTTTGGGTGAACCGGCACATTAAGGCCTTGCCTTGCTGTCACAATGTTTCCCAAAGCTATACTGGCTGGACATGTTGACTCACTTTATGATATTGAATTGTCATTTGTACATATATGTGATATATATTGTAAGTGTGTACATAATTAATTTGCATCACTTCATATAAGCTCACAAAGCACAAATGTATGTATTATATTATCTTCCTGACAATCACTTTTAATTAAACGGTGAATACCTATATTTTACTTTTGCGTGTGTCTTTTGGTTTGTGGTTCTGATAGGGTGTGAGTATAGGCAAGGGAGTTTTTCTGTAGCCTACTCGGTCAACAAGAGGAGATGGGGGACTAGTGAGTTACCACATTCACCCACATTAACTTGCCCCTGGCACTATAGAAGTTAGACACCCTGGCATGTGGCAGCGGGTGCCCGCTGTGCACACTTGCTGAGTCGCTGGTGTGCTCATAATGCATGTAGGTGCCTGGCAGGGGTCCTCCACAAGCCTGCTACTCCTCTTCTTCACCACCCCCACTGCGATTGTATATACTACATGCCAATTCTGCAAGATGGCACATGCATTTGGTGCTTCGGAACTGTGGTTGTTCTGTCTGAAATGTCCGCTATGCTGTGCTGTTGTAGTACCTGCTCATCTGTGAGTTTTTTCAGAATGCTGGATATGAAACTGGTTTAGTTGCCAGATGTTTTTTTGTTCCAGCATCAGTTTACTGAAAATACCAGGATATTATGTTGTCTTGGGTTGAGTGAATTAATGTTGGAAAAATGCTAACCCCAAAAACTATGTGACGTATGTAATTTTGAGGCAGCCACATAAGTCTACTTATAAAGCTTGAGGTTTGATTGGAATATATCAGTAATGGGGTGAAATTATAATAACCTACTACCCTTGCTGTACTGGGAAAACTGTTCTAGTGTGATTTTATTTTATTTTTAGGGTGGTTAAACTTTGTTATTGAAATTAGGAAAAATAGATTGAATATAAATATTGAAAATACTGGATATTTTTGTGCTGTACGCATACATTTTAGAAGTCTTAACTCAAATGTAGTAACACATGTTTTAAAGTTATTTTGAGTAGTTGAGTAAAATGCCTAAGTAACAGTTGAATCAGGACCATAAGATGGGTAGAAATTCCTACTGCCTCCTTGGGCCAAGAACCATTTCCAATCAGATTTGCAAATAACATTTTAATGATTTGTTGCCACTTCTTTTTGGTTTTGGTGAGATGTGTTACCTTATGTATACTCAGAGGGGCTGCCCCATCTTAGTCGATTGATTGGTCGGTTTGGTCTTAGTTGACCAAGACTTTGTTAGTCAATTAGTCGTTTTTTTTAATGTTGAATTAGTTATTTCCTGAAAAATAATAAGCACATATCTAGTAAGCACTAGATTTGTTGAGCTCCCTCTGCATGATTGTATGTGGGAAACACAATTATACATATTTGTCAATGAAATCAGCTGATTGATTAGTCAAGGTCGACAAGGTGCTATGATTGTTAGCCGACTAATAATTTATTTAGTCGAGGACAGCCCTAATAATAAGCTATTAGCCTAATGTTGAGGTATCACTTAAACTGTTGGCACTTGTTACAGCCTTGCTTGTCCTATTCCCAACATGATTATAGAGAAACTCTCTGGTCCCACAGGAATCCTGCAGGAGCCCCAGGAGTCCTTCATCTGTCATGCTCTGATTTCTTATTATGCATGACACAGAGCAGAGCATGAAGCAATAGGTGGGAATCTCAATTCAGTGTTGATCCTCATATGAAAATGTGCGTTTCTGGCCTTCTTCAACGTGCAATTATAAAGCCAAATATTATTAATCAACAACAGTCCATTTTATGGGACATTAGTGATGGAATATTTGAGCAACATTGACATATTGACAATAGGACACTTGAACAGTTGGAGACAGGACATGGGACACTTGAGCAAAGGGACATTTGTGTGAAGGTCGCCTACACTTCAGATGGGACACTTAAATAACGGAACATTTGAGCAACTAGACATTTGCCTAGGCTACTTTAATCCTAGCCTGACACGTCAGACCCATGGGATGTATACAAGCTAGCTCCATAAGGCCCATTGAGAAATAAACAAATAGCTTGCCGGCAAAAATGGTATCAATAAAGTCACACAATCGTCTTTTTCTTGTACTTTAATGTAATCGCAGCGCCAGGAATTCCCCCTGGCTTGACAGACAAGATACCGACACATCACCATGGTAAGTCAAATTGACTTTATTACCTTGTTCGCCGGCAAGCTATTTGTTTATTTCTCAATGCGCCGCTTTCAGACCCATTGGAGAGCTAGCTTGCGTATGTTCCATGGGTCTAACGTGTCAGGAAACTTTACTCCTAGGCTACTTTAATCAAAAGGGGCAGGTGGGAAAGCATATAGGGATAAAATGACAGATATGACGTCATAATTCATTGTTATCTGGGATGGAACCATATGGCAGCTATCTTACCAAGGTCCACTTCTAAACCTGCAATCATTTAAGACAAGGGGTAAGTAGCATGTATGCTATTTTTACATTAACCTTTCGTTAACTGTTATAATGTATTGCATTTTTAACTACCCAAGGTGACTATCATGGTTGGAAATATCTTACTGTCATACATTTTCTACAGATGATTTAACACTGAAGTGTAACTTTGATGCATTTTTCACTATACAATAAACTTTTCTTTGTGAAAGGGTTTGTGGTCCATATCTCACTCACTTAAACCTAATTGTAGACTACTTGGTTTGCCCCTAGTTATCAGATCTGCCAATAGTGGCCAAGATAATAATTACTTGTGAATAGCTTTAAATATTAATTATTTTTGGAAATGGATATTAACTGGCTGAAGGGAAGTACTTCCCACTGTCTCCCACTGAAGTACTTCCCACTGTCTCCCAGATGTAGTGGTTAACTTGAAAATGCAAATATAGCTCAAGAAAATACAGGCTGACATAAATAAAGATCTAAATCAAACGGTGCATTTTGTTTTGTTTGGAATGTTTCTCTCATTGTTTTAATTTAAATCAAGCATTCTATTGCAGATGACTTGAGAATAGTTTATGCAGGTAAGATGGCTGCATTTTTGTCCCAATGCATCAACAGTAATGGTACCTCATGATATTAAAGTGACTCAAACCTAGACTTCCCCAAACCCTGATCAAAGTGATCTAAATGAACACAGCTTCTGTATACCTGAAGTGTACCATGCAAGAATATTGCATTCAATAAAAAAAGAGAAAGCTAATAACAAAAAGGCTATGCGATGTGCTATAGATTCAGAATCCCCCCCCCTCTCTCTTCTTTCCCTCTCCCCACCTCAACTCTACCTAACTCATATTCCCTTCCGTGATCAGAACAAAAAAAAATCATTGAAGTATTTGTTTGTGAAGTAACATCCATGATACTTCCTGTCTATGGCTTTCCGCGATGGGACCACTTATGGGACAGAGCTGACATCAGTCCCGAGCTCCGACAAGAACGCGCACATAGCCTAGTCGCGCGCCGGGTCCTGGCGACTCTCTTCATAAACCAGATCCAATCCTGACGCTCAGCACATCCTCGAGTGAGCGAGCGGAGTACAGACGTATTACGGTCCTATTTGTTGTCAACCTGCAGCCATATGACTGAGTTGCTTCTGCAATTATAATCAACCTAAAAGGAAAACCAAACGCGGGTAAGATATTCATTATTCAGTTATAGGCTTTCTGCCGCTGTAACAGTAATATGTTGTTAGCAATTTATTGTTTTATAGATATTAGGCCTATCTGTGCGATATGATTTTACAACTGAATGGATTATTAGGCTCTAAACCAATAGTTTTTTGTTGTTGTTGTTCTTGTTGATGTTTTTAAGTTTATATCTAAATTCCCGAAATGGGCTCCACTATTCTTTCCTCACCAATGATAACGGCCTGTGTCAAATGAGAATAATTTAATTTAGCTGAATTGCTGGTCAACTCGTCTAGGTAGGCATACAAGCTGGTAGGTGATAGGCTATAACTACCATGAATGTTTGTAATGAACAAATATGATTTTATATTGAAAAGTAGTTTTACATGTACCAATCAACTTCAGTTCTCCAGTCGAGCCCATTGTGCTCATACCATTGAGTACCTGCTTTAAAATCAGAGGTCCAGAGGAGGTTATAGGATGAGAGGGATAAGATGATAAGGTCAATTAAGCATTATTTTGCGATTTCTCCTTGGGAGTTCATTGTTGCATACTCAAAAAACAATATTGCTTTGAGAGAGAGAGAGCAATAGAAATATATTTAAGTGGGTGGTCTCAGTGTGAGACCATGCAATGAAGTGCATACTGTAACAGAGATGTGGTGTATTTATGGAGTCATCATTAACAAGTATGTTAATTAAAAGCAAGTCAATCAGCAGGAAAGCATTAGACATGATCAGAAGAAACGTGGAGGGACCCCTCTGTGAGGTGCCAAGGAGACCTGAGGGCCAAAAACATGACAATCATTATTTCATGTGGGTGAAAACATCATGGGTGTGGGTGTGGGTGAAAACATCATGAGGGATGATTCATTTGAAAACGAATAGATTACAGAAGGATACATCTTCACACTAATCACTATTCATGTTCTAAACCACAGTTGATAATAAGAGCATTTACACAGTTGCCTTGAGCTATTTACATCTGCAAGGAAGTAAAGTGATAACCCCTGCCTATGGAGCTGTGCTATTATGTGCAGTGACCTCATCTGTTAAAGGTAGAATCTGTAATGTTGTCAAACAGCGACCTCTAGGCAAAAGATGACTGTGCTTTGTTTACAGTTTTTGTTTTTGTCTGATGTGTGGATTGGATTTCAGTGGGTATAAGGGAGGAGTTGCTACTGCTGGCCACACCACAGGCTCTACCAAGAGAGATCTGTTGAAATTCACAATATAATAAGTTACTAAACTCCAACCCACATGCCAGACCAAAACAAAAAAGTAAACAAAGCGCAATACCAAGCAGGGCTCTTTTGCCTAGAGGTCATTGTTTGATGGCATTACAGATTATACATTTAAGGAATACCCATCTCCTTTACAAATCCAATAGGGCTGCCCCCTCTTCGCCAGCTAGTCGATTAATCGGTCAGTTTGGTCTTAGTTGACCAAAATCTCTTTGGTCAATTAGACTTTTTTATTTTTTAAATGCTGAGTTATTTCCTAAAAAAAATATAAACATGACACTAAATTTAAAGACAATTTTACAGATTTGTCGACAAAAAAATCAACTTATCGAATCGTCGTCAAAGTCCTATAACTATTACTCGACCAAGAATTTCATTATTGGAGGACAGCCCTAAAATCCATGAACCTTATCATGAATGTAGCTATACAATGCCAAGTGCGGCACTGTCTGTCTGATCAAGATTCAGTCCATTCTGGCAAGCGGTCAAGATTATACCGGTCCGAGAAGCTCGGCCTGAGAAAGTGTGTTTGCATGGTTCACTTGAGCATTTGTAAACACAGTGTTTCCCAATGACCTGTCAGTGTGACCCCTCAACTGTTGTTCCCATGCGATGCGGATGACCAACCACAGAGCCAGGTGTCCAGATTCCACAGGCCAGTAGAACACAATTTGTTGTTGTTGTGGTCTCTAACAGCCCAGGCATATCTGTGTGGAGCACAACACCCAGCTGGTCTCCTCATGTGCCCACAGAAAGAGAGATGCCACTGTCACTCCCTTGTAATTAACCACAGGATTAATCTCTCTCTCTCTCTCTCTCTCTCTCTCTCTCTTTCTCTCTCTCTCTCTCTGTCTCACACCCTATTCTGTCTTCTTTTCTCCTAAGGTCTCAGTTCCCCCCCTCTCTATCTCTTTTGTCTGTCTCATTCTCCGCCCTCTCTGTGGGAAGTCTGTTGCTGTGCTGCCAGTGCTGTTTGTGTCTCAGAGCATTTTGGAAGCAGTTTCTATGTGGGTGTCTGGAGGAGGTTG
>OMKL01155762.1:0-13570 GCA_900302295.1 Parasudis fraserbrunneri | reverse complement strand
AAGAGCAAGAACAAGACAGAGAATTCTAGAGTAGAGAAAAGAGGAGAGATGCATTAATGAGAGCTAAGGAGACAAATACCAATGTGATACTGTACCCTACAGAGAGAGAGAGAGAGAGAGAGAGAATCCAAGAAAGAGAGAGATCAGAGCTTGTTGAGTGAAAGCAGAACATAGTACTGTACTCTGACTCCTCTGAGAGAGAGGGAGGAGAGAGAAGGAGGAGAGAGAGAGAGAGAGAGAGAGAGAGAGAGAGAGAGAGACTGGCTTGGTCTAGTCACCCTGATATGACTAAACGCCAAAACTAACAGCCACTATTTATCTAAGCAGGTCGGTGACCAGCTGGATCTGTGGGAAAGTCAATGACCAGAGGAGCGAAAGATAAAATAAAAAAAATAAAAAAAATAAAACAGCATCCTATCTATACATTCTGGGCACAGATTGCACTTCCAGATGAAGACCTCAATGAACCGTAGGCCCAAAGAGTACTGGGGGTTACCATGCATTCAATAGCTATAGCATTTTTTTCGAAGAATTAATGATAATGCTCTCAATCAAATCAAAGCTCACAGGTGTAAAGAGAGTAAGAGAATCAAAGGCCAATGTGCAGAGAGAGCACGGCGATAAAGGGATATAAAGTGGTACCAAACAAGACTATTCTTGACTAGACTGACTCTGGCCACTATGCAGGGAAATGGCAAGCTATCACAAAGTCTAGCTTATATCTGAAGTGAATAGCCTCTACAGTATAATGTTGCTCAATAAACATTGGAATATGGGATCCTAATCATTTCCCTTAACTCATAGAATGATGAATGCACATGCATGCAGATTATCACGAACTCGGAGAGGGAAAGACAGAGAGAGAGAGAAAAAGAGAGAGAGAGAAAGAGAATGTTTGTCCTGATATTACTCAATCAGGGGTCAGTGACAGGCTAAATAGCAATTAAGAGCATTTCAGTTTAGGGCTGAACGATTAATCAAAATGTTATCGAAATCCTAATATGTAATATCCAAATTGCAGGAGGCTCCAATATTTGATGATGGTTAAATGTTAAATTTCCATTCTAAATCAAAATGATTGGTAATGCAGAGATGCCATGGCCAACAAATCGTAGTCGACAGACTTAAGAAAATATCTTTGTTTGGTACAGATCTCCACAAATCTCCACTTCAATACTTTTTTCAATGAGAATTATAATAATGATGCAAAAATTATCATTCCCTCTAATATCATGAAACATACCGCAATTCTAATATCTGTCAAAATAATCGCAATTAGATATATTTTTCCAAATCGTTCAGCCCTATTGCAGTTGGCTAGTAGCATCCCAGCCACAGCACAGCACTAAACCATGCACTTGCATGATAAAAGGCTACAACTCCCATATGCACAGCTGCCCTTCAAAACACACACATTGGGCTAAAAGTTATACCGAATATAAAGGTATAACATCATGAATCCATGCAAAGGTATGGATTTTTACTATACCGTCGTCCACGATATATAAATATTGTAAAGAAAAAAAATATATATATACACACACACACACCTGCCCCAACACAAGACACACACACCCCTTATACAGATAGATCAGCTGAGGCCTGCTACTCCTTCCTGTGGTAAGCAAACACACCACCATCTGCCCCAGACACCTAAGCAACCATGAATAACCAGCGAGAGATAGATAGATAGACAGAGAGAGAGAGACTCAGAGAGAGAGATGGAGGTGGAGTGACAAAGATGAACACAAAATCAGAGGCAGTTATGGTGAAACGGTGAAGGCCTGTAATCTTTAAAGCAATATCAACCTCAACAAACTCAAGACTTTGTCATCTGTGAACTTTGTCAGGATTTTGGCATTCATAGTCCCACAGCAGTGTTATATACTATACCCAGTATTATTCTTAACAGCCCACCACAGTATAACTGGTTGTTTGTGGTGCCGCTTCACCAAACTGATGAGAGAACTTGTCTTGCATGCATGCACACACTCCTTTCTGCTAGCTCTACAACTCTCTACCTTTCCAACCCCAGCCAGCCACCACCACAGATCATCTAAAAACCTGTGGGAAACGCTGTATCATGCAATTTCGATAAGTAAACTTACCCAACATTTTATTTTATCACAACATTATTTATCACAACAAATCCAGCACTCAGCCTATGTTGATTAGGCCACAATTAAACGGCAATGTAACTTGGTGCTGGGGCTGGGTATCGAACCTTGATTTTATGGTATTGATCAAAATGCTTCAACATGCTTGAAATGCTTGAAAAATGCTGAGTCATTTGATACCAAATTTCAATACCTAAGTAGCTAATCTCATCAGAGTCAGTGAGCCAAGGTACAAGGCTTATAAGGATATAATAGCACATGAGAAGCACATAACTCAGAAAAGTAAGGTATCAAAAAAAGTATTGTTTTGGTATCGTATTGAATCCCAGGTATCGGTATTGGCACTGGTATCGAAAGATTTTAGATGATACCCAGCCCTGCTTGGTGCAACTAACCTGATATAGGGCACTGGCCTGATTTGGCTCATTGAATTACCATAAAATAGGGGTGTGGCGATGCACTCAGGACACAAGTCAACACAATTTTTCCATTTCTTATGAAATTGTGTTCGTTTAATGTGTTATAGCCTAATCATCTTGTCATAAATCGCAATAAAACAAAATGTTTTGCTGGTATAAATTAAAATTAAAAAGGAGGATGAGCTGATAACATGATAACTAGATGATGCACGTTGTCAGATATTATCACTGTTTCAACATTGTCACACAGGCCTACTATAGAACTCGGGACATTTTATCACCAAGTCTTCTTGGATTTAAATTCCAGTACAGACATACTGTACATACACCAGTGTCCTCATCTGTTCTTGTATGTTGTGTGTGCTGCAGCAACGTTTAGAGTTACCCAATAAAACAATCCAATCTGACAAATCAGGATAAATGAACATCTAGACTATTTGTGGCTAATCTCATGTTGCCATAACTCCAAGTCTCAAAGTGAAACAAATCTGATGACAAGGCCTAATTAAGCTTTGATTTAATTAGAGGCTGGTTTGTTCCAATAAAGATGTTGCCTCCACAATAACATGAAATTAGAAAACAGAGCAGTTTCATCACTGTGAGGACAGCAGGGTTGAATGTTTTAAAGCGTATATCTGCGTTAAGATTCCCAACCCAACAACTGGCTCAGTCTTTAGCGAATCGCCATGTGGAAGCCATAGAAACCAGATGGCAGACATGCTGCCGGCACTGGGCTGCTCTTACATAATGCAGTGTGGAAAACCCACTGGAGACAGTGGACCTGGCAAAAAAAACGTGGAACATGGCTGTCAGGTACAAGAGAGCTACACTGCAAGAACTAAGCTCCTAGGTCTACATCCACAGCCTAAATAATATGATAAAAAAATCTGACAAAGGGATCTTTCCTTTGCTTTGAGTTTAGTTTAATATTATATCTATTAGCAGGAGGTGAAGACCAACATAGTTCTCTGGTGGTGGGGCATGCTTCATTCATTCTGACATACTTTTCTAACCAGAAGGCTTTTTCACAACTTTTTACAAGACTAGTTTTGTGTACTGGTGAGTTCTCACAGTTAAAACAACACCAAGTACAGCTCCGGGGCATTTCCCTAAATAAAGTGGTCCTCCTTAGCAAGCTGCATGTGGACCTAAACCAGCGCACTTTATGCTTGGACCAGGCTAAATAATAATAGGTTTGTTTACATAATTGGGCCTCTGCCAACGCTGCGCTGTGGTGAAGTGTAATTGCATGCCTGGGAGCAGTATACAGGCCTAGTAGGAACAGACTGTGTTTTCCCATAAGGTGAGGAACGTTCAAAAACACTACCATGGAAACGTCTAGAATATGTACATTTTCAAAAAGCCACAAAAGAACAACATGTCATGAGTGGCCGCGGAGGAGGACGTGGTGCATAAACTACGTTCTATGCTAAATTAATCTTGGCAGTAGGCCTATAGTCTAGGCCCCCGCCTGTAACCTGACTGCCATTTTTTTATATATACTATTCCCCCGCCTATTTTTGTATGATTTCTGTCTTTTTTACCATTCCAGGACCATCCCTAAATGTTTTGTACTTGTCCCAGACACAATTTTTTATGTCCCAAGGACGTTGGGACACCCTTAATTTCAAGCACTGAAGCTGCTAAAAAACATGTGCTTAAAAACAATAAAATTGGCAAAATCTTGACAACTGTGCATGGATGCAGTGAATCTTTAGGTCTCCATGGCTATCCTCTAGAGACAAGTTTATCAAACACATTGGGGTTGGTGTCAATTCTCCTTGACAAATGAAGTCCGGAAAATAAAACAGCTTGTGTGTTATTTTTGTTTCTTTAAATGAAGTGTCCTTCATCCAGTATTTATCTATTTATTTTAACTGAGGTACAACCCGAACCATGGCCCAAAAACCAAGGTGCAAACCAAATCGTGGGCCTGGTGTACCTTCACACCCCTGCTAATGATACAGCATTGATCATTCTCAGTCATTTGTTAATGGGTTTTATAGGACAACCTTCTCATGCTAAAAGTTCTTACAATATTTGAGTTTTAGAGAAAATCCCCCTCCTGAATTAATTGTCTTGAACTGAAAGCGAACTGATACCAACCCTGAGTCACAGACAGTCAATAGTCTAGTTCTCAGAACCATGTCTGCATTTACCAATGAAAACAATAAAACAAGTGTGCTGTCTTAAAAGGGTTGGCACCTACACTGCCCTTTCAAAAACCATTACTGGACTCAGAAAGGTCAGCGGAAGGATCTATGCATGAATCTTGGGTGGAAATAGGCATAAGTCATCCTCTGGCTCTAAGACATCCTTTCATACAGAGTGGGCAGGGTGTTTAAGTCCTGAATAAGCACTCTGACTACCCTGGTCCAGTATTTACCCAACTCCCACCCAACCACTCAAAGTGGGAGGAGGGGGTTACGCAACAAATCATGTCCTTTAGCATGCCACTGCCCAGGAAAGAGACCCTTGACTAGTCGCAGGAACGGGGCACCCTTTTCAATGCAACAGGAAGGAAATAGGTGTGAGGGGTCTGACGGGCAGCCTCTCACCTTCTTACTAAGATCAGCTTTCCATCTCAAAAATACAAAAGTCAGGAATGAGGACAAATGTTTCACTTTCCTCAGATCCAAAGAAAATATTCACTTCCACCCCATTCTCTATTCATCTCTCAACCAGGGTTTCCGTTCGCCGGTTATTACTGGTATTTGACCAGTAAATTTTTTTCTAAACCAATAAAATGAAAATCTTGCCAGCCAGAGGGACCAGCAGAAGATCCAGCCAAATGCATGTAAAGTTTTATGAATGGACTGCATTTATATAACGCTTTTATCCAAAGCGCTTTACAACTTATGCCTCACATTCACCCATTCACTTACACATTCACACACCGACGGCAGAGGCAATAAATGTACAGAAATTAACTATTGAAACTAACTACTGAAATGTTATGAAAATACACTGACTTATTCAATTTTGGAAATAAAAGGAATGCGTTGAGACGTGTGTACTGGGAAATTACAATGTATACCCTGGGATCACGCAGTGGAGAATAAGCAAAGTGGCAGAGGTCATGCTCCACGAGAGGGTAGAGTTACTGAAGAGTGAATGAGAGAGAGTGCACGTTCCATCCAGGTGCCCAGTGTTGCCCAGTGTTGCTAACTGTGTTGCCCACTGTTGCCCACTGTTGCCCACTGTGCCCAATAGATGCTACAAAAGATGTGGACTGGGTAGGAGGCTGGTAGGAACATACCTTTTTGATAAATCTATTTGACTTGACTTGACGCTATTGTTCTTCTTCTATGTATAGCAGGGCTTGCCCAAATATAACTTTTCAGGTTTGAAGAAAATACATAAAAAGGCCTAACCATTTACAAAACACCTGTTGAGATGATGAAAAGATGGGCAAAATGATGCCGTCTGAATATCAAAGTATCACAAACTCCACCCAATGGCCAACCCTAATGTATAGCATATCATGCAAGTGTTTTTTCAGTTCAGTACATGCCCATATAATATACCGCCAGAATTTTTCCCATTTGTCCTACAAACTGAAATCCCACCAGATCCGTTGGCAGGCACCAAAAACTCTTAGATGAAACGATGTTCTCAACATAGGCCTATTCCGACACTGACCTCTCAGCCTCCTCTCCACTACAATGCCCTGTACACATGCATTGCAGATGAGACTGCAAATTAAAATATTGAAGTTTATAGGGCTTGTTAATTACAGTCTAGAACACAGAAATGTTAATCGGTGTACTCTGTCTCTGCCTTGTCATCTGAATAACTTGCTTAAACCCATGCAAGGCGTCTATAGCCTTTAGCCTAGATATAGTCTAATTACTTAGGTTATGTATTTGGAATTGGGCTGTCTGTTTCTCCCTCCTCGGGGGCTGCATTCCTCCCCCACAGAGCTCACAGAGCAAAGAAGAGCTGAGCTGTCAGCTCCTACACAACCAGGTGACAGGGCTGTACAGTAGGACTGCATTCTGATACCACTATTTCAGCACCGATATAGATAAATATCATCCAATACAGAGCACTGATCCGATCCATTACTTGTACCGAACAGTATAGACTTCTTGCACCATCCGTTTTTGGTCACTGGACAAAAATGATCAAGATAGAATCTATTCTTAGAGAGATCTAACATAGTTTCTGTGTGCCAAAAATGCAGAAAATCGATTTGCTTTGATTTATTACATATTGTCCATGGCTGTATGAGATTTTGGTATTGGGGATATTCTCTGATACCAATACCCTGTTTTAGCCTAGTATCTGCCTGATATCCCCTATCGGTATTGGTGGATCCCTACTCCATGGTGACATTTTTCTCCAAGAAAGCACACATGAAAATTAGGGAGTGCCAGAAAAGAATTTAGGAGCATCATAGAAAATGTACATACTTACTTTGAATCTCAAATTTCACCTGAACTCCGTTTTCAGGTTGTTGTTTTTTAGGAGGCTTGAATTTATCTAAATGCTTAATACTCAATAAAAACTTCAACAAATGGGTAGCACCACCACCTCTTAAGTTGATTGACTGAGTTCTTGATACAAGGACTGAAAGCATATGACAGCTAAATCAGCATTCTACATTACAGCCATGAAAGCTTTCTTAACATACAAAATGCAAACGTCTGTAAACACTGGGAGTAAAACAGACCTGCAATTTGAGTTGTGATTTTAAGGTTAAAAGGTGTATTTTCCATCTACAAGTTGAACTCCTCAAGACTATATTTACATACAGCTGAAATGCAGATGGTCAAATAAACCTGTAAGACTCTCTCTTCCTATACAGCCTACTCTTTAAACCTACCCACCCAATCTTTCAATGTAGCCATGTCTCTCCATCCATCTCTCCATCTTTCCTCTCAGGGAAGTAATCCTCTCGTCGCTAGTGCTATTCTTGAGTTCTCTCAACACTTTCTATTTCAGAGCCCTACGTTTACAGCCTCACTGCACTCTCTTAACTTTTGAGAGATAACACTAATTGAAATGTTCTGAGATGGTGGCTACAAATAGAATATGAACCAGAAGAGGTGAGGCAAGGCCACACACACTCACTCAAGGTCTGTATTTCTCATAATTAGGCTACACTGCTGACCACCTTTGAGTGAAGGGCGATTATCCTTCCTGGAGGGAACTAATCCGCATGGCAATTGCCATGGCTCCCAGGAATGCAGGCTAAATATGCATTGGTGGTCTCCAGTAGGTATTTTCTCAGAAGGATAAGATGAGTAGCAAAAAGCTTTGTTTTGATCAAAATATCAGAGCAATACTTTGTCATGACCATTTGATTCTATTCGGCTTAGAGAGTTGTGCACAGGGTATTCATTTTTGATAAACACAAGTGGGCTTACTTCGAGTATTCTAAATGCCTTAACACACTTCCAAATCAAGTTTTTGCTTGCATTAGCTAACCCAATCCTATGAGTATTCCATCAATGTCTTCTTAACTTCCAATTTGTGGCAATACATTTCAGCACATTACTTCCTCATCTTAAAGGGTAGTGTAGGCTACTTCTTTCTCTGGCAGCAATTATCTGAGAACCACTCCTGGCTAGTGACAGGTGAACAAATGAGCTATCCAAATTGTGCCGGGGAAAATATCAGTGAATATCTTAGTAACAAGCACATACAATCTGTTCTACGTTTAAGTTTAGAGATTAAAGGGGAACTATGGCCAATTTCAGAATTCTTACATGTTATTCCTATGATCTAAGACAGTCCAAAAATATTAGTGAACATGAACAACTCTCTCCCAAATACAAAAACCTAGAGTGCTAAACCAAAAATGTGTGATGTCATCAGGTATAAAGTCTGAGGATGCTCCATAGACAGTGAATTGGGAAATATGGTAAAGGTGACACTGACAGCACCCAGGGAAATGTTCTGAGTACGGTAAATGTTCTGTTTCACGATTGAGAACACTAGTAGAGAATGAAGATCATTTTGGTAAAATCAGTCCCCCATTCATTGTCAGTGAAGCAGCTCCATACATTATACCCAATGACATCACAAGCTTGAGTCTTACTTCTCTGGTTTCTGGCTTTGGGAGAGTAGCTCATGTTCCCAAATATTGATTGAACTTTCCAAGGCCATGAAAATAACATATTGGAATTCTTAATTTGGGTGGTGCTCAACTTAAAGGTCTAAATCAAGTAGGGGAAGCTCATCAAGTAGCTTGTGGAACTGGTGGGAAAAACTAAATGACAAGACTTTCAAATATATTACTTTTAAGGGTGCATGTGCAGACCATTTAAATTTCATAGTTAACTTGTGTGCACAATATTTCATCAATGATGATGTAGGCTAACTAATATACACCTCTGTGGGTGCTTGTAACACAATTCATGAAAATGTTTATTTGTATCTCAATGGGTAGAGCATGGCACTTAAAACTCCGAGGGTTAGGGGTTTGATTACACGGGGACCACCCATACTGAAAATGTAAGCATGCATCCAGGATACTGTAAGGTCCTTTGTGCTTTGGCATTTTTAATGTTAACACGTATTAAGTAAAAACACAGGTGACACTTACACAACCCATATCCCAGTGATGGTCAGAGCTGGGAGGCTGACAGGTAATATCATCCAAAGAGACATCTCCGACGACCTCTGCGGCCAACGTCTCCCCTGCACCTGAACCAGTCTTCTTTCTCCTTGGCCAGCGACGCTCTCTTTGCTCAAGTACTAGCATTTAATCATTGTGGTGGTCATCTGCGTTTCCATCGACTTTCTCTGGTTTAGAGGCGATGAACACCGACAGGATCAATGTGTCCAGTTGTCTGGTGGTGGAGGTCGAGGAGAAGAGGATACACATTGGTCAGCATCAGTCGCTCTCTGTCAACATGTTAAAGTTATAAAACCTTGCCAGTTCAAGTCTCGGCTTATAGCAAGCCAACTTAACTTAGTAGTTTATATGCGAGCTCACATTAGCAATATTTGTGTTGCGTTACTTGAGGCTGTGAAATAAGATTGATTTATAACTGTGGTCCCCATGCCAGATAACGGTAGCAGATTTATATCGCTGTTGCTTGCTACCAACGATAACTTGAGACATTTGTATCGGTAACGTTAACGGTAGCTCACCTCTTTTATCAGATTCCTTTTTAAAATTCTTCGGTAACGTTAACGTTACAACGACCTTTTGTCCACCTCGCCACGATTCGTGCAACATGCAACACCTCTGGAACCCAAATGGTCACTTCAACACGGGACAGGGGACTGTGTTAGGTAATCTCAGCTGTGTTACCAAAAAAAAAAAAAAAAAAACGATGGTCGATTCGCACAATGTTATGAATGTAGCATTATATCCTTTTTTAACCGTCCGGTCGTTATTCGCTTTGACTTGGATTAGGTTGTATGAATGTCAGTTTGGTAGTTCCCCATTCACAGAAAGGATCTCGCGCAACACTACATCGCCTTTCTATCCGCCACGAGCCAGCTGTTTCATTCAACTCCACCTCCCAACTCTGCACCTAGTAGGTACGCTGGTTTTAACTACTCTTGCATACCGAGTGCAGGGGCGATACTAGTAACCAGCTGATACACATGGAGAATATATATATATATGAATATAAGGAGTCAGTCAGTCTAATCCAGTATATACAAGTGTATACTTAATTTGAGAAGCAACTATGCAATATAAAAACATTAATGTAATGTGTGCATCTTATCCTAGGACCCAGCCGCATTAAAACATACTAGCTTGCGCTCTTATTATATGGGGACCCAAAAGGTCTTGCCAGCGACCCATGATTTGAGAAAGCAGGATGTAGGCTAGACAAAATGTATGACAACATTATTTTGGAATACATAATACAGGGATAGACAGTCAGGGGTCAAGGGGTGCGTCCGCGGTCCAGTACGAAATACAACTATCCGGTGCGCTTTGATTAAATAACTAAGCGCATCTATTTGGCTGTTTGGTCCAGCGAAAGACACCAAAGGTAGCAAGATACACCACCCCCGCGTTAGCATACTGTCTCCTTGCCTCACCCCCTCCTCTGTTCTTGTACAGAGACAATCCAGAAACCTTCCAGTAAAACCAGCGAGGCAGGTTACACCCCCTGTCCCATTTCCGTGTGCACACCCGCTACATAAATATCGCTGGTATGTCAATTAAACTTTCTTGGTGAGAGGCTGATCAGTGTTTGTGTGTTGAGTGGATGGAGATAGTCCGCCCAAATTTGTGTTTCTGCTGCCCTCTAGAGGTTGAAATGTAAATTTCTCTCTGTACATTGCCTCCCCTCAGGCTAACTCCAGGAGTGGAAAGTACAAGTACAAGTGCTATACTTAAGTACAGTTGTGAAGTATTTATACTTTACTTGAGTATAGACGGTTTCAAAGTGACAACAATAACATTCTATAAGGACCCAAGTTTATTTCCTGTTGCAATGTTTGCTAATGCAATAACTGACAGGAAATACACTTGAGTCCAAACTGTCCCCTAGCAACAAAATTCCAGTGAAACCGTCTATAGCAATTTTAGGGGACTTTATTATTTCACTCCACTACATTTTAATGCAAACATGTAAAATTTTGCTCTACTATATTTATTTATAACACCTTCATAGTACTTATAATAAAATAGTTTTGCATACAATATACAGTATGATATAAATTCGTAAGAAATTATGTACTTTTTAAAATTTTAGTCAGCCAATAAAGAGGAAGCCATCAGGGCAACCATAACTGGAACACCAACCATTTGATTTTAGCTTAGCGGTGCATCAACAATGGAAAGCTCCCTTGTGCCAAAATATGAGGACATGTTATTGAGAAAATGCATTTACTTTTATACTTGAATACAATTTATCAAGTACCTCAATACTTTTACTTTTACTATTGTAGGGTAGGCTATTTACACGTTTACTTAAGTTACAGTAGGCTAAGTAGGCCAATGGGATGGCGACTTTCTCCAATGAACCATTTATGTTCCTCACATAAATGTTTATGTTCCTTATCTTAGGGATTTGCTTAGTAGCATTGCATAAAGTTTCTCAAATGGTGTCCATAGCCAAATTAGGCTATGTCCTATACAGTATTTAGTGTTTCAGACACCATAAAGCTGCAAGATAAGGATGTCAGAAAAGCATTTTTTATGTAACTCACTTTATTTTAAATGACAAATAGGCCTACAGTTAAAAGTGGAATGTGTTTAGAGTAGACCACTCTGTCCTGAGGAACTTGAAGCCAGGACCTTGTAGAGTGGTTTATGACAGTAAAGTTGTTTGTTTAGGGTGTCAAGGATTTTTCACCTATTTATCCTTGTAGAGTCTGTTAAATGGTGGGAGGGTGGAAATAGTATTGAAATATTTTACTCAAGTAGAAGTATAGCAGTTACAATTTACTTATGTTGGAGTAAGAGGATTTGTTACTCAAGTAAAATAGCATACTTAAAAGGTACGTAGATACTGTGTTACTCTCAAACATAAATCAGTAAGATTTTTGTGCATGCTCCAAAATTGCTCAATCAACCAGCCCTTCATTTTCCAGTCTTTGAGATGAGAGCTGTCCTGAGGCGATTCCAGAATCTCACATTGCTAATGGGGTTCTCCTTCCATTTCAGATAAGTGTTCTTCTTCATGTACTTGTGGAGTCCAAAGACTTTCTTGGTCCTCTCCTCCTCCACAAATCAACTACTCCGGGTTTTGTTGGGTACTTTCTTTAACTCCATCAAGGACACTTGGGGGGTCACCAGACCTAACTATTAGGGAGCCACATTTTACCATGTTTTTTTTGTTCCTTACATGATTTTAAGTACAGTGGGCATTCACATGTTTTGAATTACTGTATTATTGTATTAGATGTCTACAACATCTAAATACAGTAAATTGTTCTTTGTTTTCACAAAATGTGATGTTTTCGAGTACCACAACTTCCTGCCACTGAGCCATCTTTGATGAATGACAATATCTATTCTATGTAATTTGAGGAACAAAAAACAGGAACATCTTGCCTGCACAAAACAATAGATATATTCCTCTAAAATGAAACATCATCCCCAATAGATAAAAGTCTTGCATCAAGAGTCATTCCTCATTACACTGGCATATAACACAAGTTAACAAAATGTTTCTCTCTCTCTTATGGAAAATTATTTTTTTGTGTGTGGCGGGGGCTGAAACCTCCATTAAGGTAAAGTATGGATGTGTTGTGTTGACAGTTTATTGTGGGTGAAGTAGTCAACGGATTAAACAGTGGGTCTAGTAAAATGTGAGGAAAAGACTAATTGTTCTATTGAGAGTTGCCCAGTACATGTTTACATATTAGACTACAGTAAATAATGATCTTATGTGTTACTGTTTGTGCTACTGTTTTTCAGCTGATCAGTTCCTATAAAGGAAGAAACCTCAGCTATATACCAGCCATTCATCCCAAGACACAAACTCTTGATCTTAGTTTCAATTACTTCACATCTTTAAACCAGAGTTTCTTCCCACAGTTATTTCATTTACAGGAACTTCATTTGGTGAGGTAACTATTTCAGTTTTCATTTAGTTACAATTGGCCTATAATCTGACTGCCTTTGTATTCCTTACTTGATCATGTTTGAAGTTACCCGTGTTCCTACTGCTAACAGTCACATTTTCATTGACTCAACAGATGCCAAATCCAACAAATTGGTGATGACGCTTTCCAAAATGTGAGGAATATAACGACTTTGATTCTAACAGGAAACCCCATTGATCACATGTCAAACACCTCTTTTAAGGCACTGCATGGATTACAACGGCTTGTTCTTGTGGACATTGGTCTTCTCTCTATTGAGGATGTTCATTTATGTCATTTAACAAAACTACGAGAGCTGAATGTCGGGACAAACAGTCTTCCTTTCATGTCTATTCCAACCTGTATCAGCAATTTCACAGACTTCAGAATACTGGACCTTCATGCTAATAATATATCTGTCATTACAACAGATCACACTGTGGTTTTAAGGCATATGAGGAACATTACACTTATATTATCCAGAAATCCAATACTGCATATTGAAAAAGGAGCTTTTCAAAATAT
>OMKL01155744.1:10666-23614 GCA_900302295.1 Parasudis fraserbrunneri | reverse complement strand
TTAGATTCAAATTTATTGTCGTTATACAGCACAAGTACAGTACAACGAAAAGAAGTTTGGCATCCATCCAGAGTGCAAATGTTACAGTAAAGTGCAGTAGCTATATACAATGTACAATATACAGGTGATTAACTAGAGTATATATAAATATATATATATATATATATAGGTATAGTATATACAGGTATGCAACTGGTGTGGGTAAATAAGTATAAGTAGGTAAATAGTAAATAAGTAAAAAGTATGCAGTGAATATAAATATATATGGGTATTTGGTATTAACATCAATACTCCACTAACTTATGGACAGTACAAGGCTGTGATCACAAACCTCCCTGTGTCAATGTGTATCTGTTTTAACTCCATTGACCAGTATACTAGTGTTTGATTGCTGTCTCGATTGCTGTCTTTCAGCCCCTCCCCCAAATTCCACCACTTAAGCACAGGTGTCTGACATTAGTAATAGTTAAATAATAAATAAAAAAATAATTAGAGCTAGGGATATAAGTTGATGCTGCATTTGTGGCAGTGTAGCGGCTATCAGTGTCTCCTCAGCTGTTGAATGAAGACAATGGAGTTTTCCAACGGGAGTTCTCAGAGGAGGGACGACCTGAAAGATCACCCTACAGACAGCTACGTTGATCCTTACCTATTCAATTACTTAATTACATTTTCTTATTTATTTTTATCTTTCTTCGCCTTCTGAAAACCTCACCTTTTGTCTTACTACTCACAGCCACCCTCACCATGTGCTTTCTTCCTATCCCTATTTCCATCTCCTCATTCAGGCCAACCTCAGGCCATCCATGCCAGTTTAGAAGCAACCCTGCCAACCTCCGCTACCCGTCCATGGCCACAAATATACCTGTCACCATATGCAGGGGCTTATGGAATTGCCAATCAGCCATCAAAAAGGCGGACTTCATAACTGCCCACGCACACAACAAAGACCTCCAACTCATGGCCCTCACCGAGACCTGGATAACACCAGAGAACTCCACCACACCAGCAGCCTTATCTACAGCATATAGCTTCTCTCACGCACCCAGACCCTCCAGACGTGGCGGAGGCACTGGCCTTCTAACCTCTCCATCCTGGACTATAAGTGAAATATCAATACCTGACCTCACCCTCTCCTCCCTTGAATACCATGCTGTTTCTGTCTCTAGTCCATTCAATCTCACCAATGTTGTTCTCTATCGCCCTCCAGGTCCCCTCGAAAACTTTCCAGATGAGCTGGACATTAAGCTCCGTCCCAGAAGATGGCACCCCCTGGTGCTAATGGGTGATTTCATCCTGCCTGACCCTTCCCAGTCTGCCACAGTGGTCCCTCTCGGAATCCTTCGACGTGACTCCCACTTTTATGCCTCCTACCCACAAGGCAGGCAGCTCCCTTGACCTCATATTCTCCCATGACTCAAGCATAATTAACACCACGGTAACCCCCCTCCTTGTATCAGACCACTTCTTTATATCCTTTTCACTAACTCTTATGCTTAACCACAAACCATCCGCTCCAACTCACACTGTCTCATTCAGATGCAACCTCTGCTCCCTGTCCCCCTCCACCCTCTCCTCTGACATCCTGTCTGCTCTACCCTCGAGTGAGACTTTCTCTGCTCTCCCCACAGGTACGGCAACCTCTACCCTCTTTTCAGCCCTCTCAACCTCCTTTGACAAGCTCTGTCCCTTACCAAGAAGCCTGCCAGCCATTCCCCACCCAGACCATGGCTGACTGACGCAGTTAGAGAAGAAAGACAGAGCCTGAGAGCTGCAGAGAGGAAGTGCAAAAAGACCCGCCTCCCTGGTGACATCACTACTTATCATGACCTCTTGTCGCTATTTTCCAAAAACATTATTACTGCCAAAGCCTCTTTCTTTCAAAACTGAGGCCTCTGCAAAGAACCTCCATAAACTATATGCCACCATGTCCTCCCTCCTCACCCCTTCCCCCTCCCCCTCCCTCCTCTCTCTCTCTCTGCAGAGGACTTTGCCACCTTCTTTAAGGAAAAAATAGAGAACATCCGCTGCCATTTCTTCCAACCCCCACCCACTCCAAGGGCCGGAACAGGAACCTCACCTTTCATATTGTCATCTTTCTGCCTTACAGACTCTGAAGTTCTGGTGATGTCGAACCATCCCACTACATGCCAGCTGGACCCAATACCCTCCCCACTCCCCCAGACCATCGCACCAGACATCCTCCCATTCCTGACTGCAACCATCAATTCCTCCCTCAACTCCAGAGTGGAGTTAGTAGTATAAAAAAAACCCAACTCTGAACCCCTCCATCAGAGATAACTATCGTCCTCTCTCTCTTTTCTCTCTAAATCACTTGAACGTGCCGTCTCCAACCAGCTCTCTGATTATCTATTACAGAATGACCTCCTGCACCAGAATCAATCGGGCTTCAAGACTGGTCACTCCACAGAAACAGCCCTCATAGCAGTCACAGAGGCTCTTCACTTAGCAAGAGCAAAAGGTCTCTCCTCTGTCCTGATTCTGCTGGACCTGTCAGCAGCCTTCAACACAGTCAATCATCAGAACCTCCTCGCATCCCTTGCAGGAATGGGAGTTACAGGTTCTGTGCTGGCATGGCTATCATCCTACCTCAACGACCGCTCCTATCAAGTATCATGGAGAGGCACACTATCAGACCTGCGCTCCCTACAGATGGGTGTCCCCCAGGGCTCGGTCCTTGGACCCCTCCTCTTCTCTCTCTACACCAAATCCCTGGGTAACACCATCAACTCCCATGCCTTCCCATACCACTGCTATGCTGATGACACTCAACACCTCCTCTCCTTTCCTCCCTCAGATACCCGTGTCTCTGAACAGATCTCAGCCTTCTTGTTCGACATTTCCACCTGGATGACGACCAACCACCTCAAACTCAACTTGAGCAAAATGGAGCTACTCCACTTGCCGGCTGGATGCTCCCCATTGACTGACCTTTCAATCACCGTGGAGAATGTAGCCATGACTCTGTCCCTGACCACGAAGAACCTAGGGCTGGTCCTTGACCTCTCTGGTCACATTGCCTCAACAACCAGAACCTGCAGATTCTTCCTGAACAACGTAAGAAGGATCCGCCCCTTCCTGACAAAAGACGCCACCCAACTCCTCCTGCAATCAACAGTCATGTCACGCCTCGACTATTGCAATGCTCTGCTAGGTGGTCTACCGGCTTACACAACCAAGGCGCTTCAACTCATACAGAATGCAGTGGCCCGCCTGAGCTCCAACCTACCAAAGTCAGCCCATGTCACCCCACTTCTCAAAGCACTACACTGGTTTCCCATTGCAGCACGAATCCGCTTCCAAGTTTCTCGACCTGGTATTCCGTGCAACAAGGGGAACGGCTCCTTCCTACCTCCAGTCAATGGTCTCTAACTACATACCCTCAAGACCCCTACGCTCTGCATCTTCCGGCCGCCTGAGACCCACTCCTCTCCGGGCTCCTAGGGGGTCATCGAAACAAAGCAGGTCATCCATCCTAGTTCTGTGGTGGTGGAACAAACTTCCCACCAGTCAGGACATCTGAAACCTGTCCAATCTTCCACCGCCAACTAAGAGCACACCTTTCCAATCAATATTTGAATTTAATTTAAAAAAATAAAATAAAAACTAACCTTACTTTAGTACTATGTGCTACTTTGTCTACACTATTTACTATGCCTTTACTACTATGTACTAAGCTACTATATCTATACTACTATGCTACCATGTCTATAATGCTATGTCTACACTACTATGCACTCAATGCGAAGCACTCCAAGTTTGGCACTGCTAGACGAACAATACCACTTACCCTTAACCACCAGAGGTGTACCCTCTTGTTGACTTGTTGTACACAATTTGTAAGTCGCTTTGGATAAAAGCCTTAGCTAAATGTGAATGTAACTGAGTTTTCTGTATTTTTTCATCTGTGTTTTATCCTATTTATTCATTGTGTAACTGTTTTATTGATTTTCTTTCTTTATACTTCTCTGAGTTTGACTATCTATTTTATCAGCTTGTAAATATCAACATCATTGCAAATGAGGGCAATCCTCAACAATACTTCAAGTATAAATAAAGGTTGAATGAATGGATTAAACTAAGTTGCATAAACGATGCAGTGATGAGTGGTCTTTCCCAGCGAGGCAACAAGTATGAAGTACACAGGTCAAGCTACGCTATGCTTGCTAATTATGTTAATGTTAGGTAGTAGTAATATCAACAGAGATTGTCCAAAGGAGTCATCTGCCAACAAAGACATTGTTACATCTGAGAACGAATTTATAAAGAAAATGGATCACCATTCAAGGTTATTGAAGACTCCTGTGACCAATAAGTGTTTATGATTACTTTCCCTTACCATTCTTTATGCATTTCTTTATGACCACAGCCCTTACAGCTACTTTTGCTACGCATTTTTGAATCTGCATTAATCGTGATTAACACAAGTCTATCATGCGATTAATGCATAAAAAATATTGATTGACAGCCCTAATAATTATATAATGTTTATATATATAATACATCAAAATACATTGAATTGTAACCCCTGTATCGTTATGTCTTGCTGGATTCTTTTCACTAGACTCAATAGACTCACTCAAGTGTTGTTTGTTTTTGCCTATTCCTTTACCAATAATTACGTCCTTTATACTGTGGTTGGGATGAAAGGAAAAATTAAATTTTAAGGAAAGATATTTTATGTGGCTAGCCTATTTTTAAAAGCCACATTGTTAATACTTTGGAACATTGGAAAACACTCTCTGACAACACTTGAGTGGTCTATGCTAAGCTAGTTTTGGCCAGTGATTTCTTTTAATTTAATTTAATTTTTTTATTAAATTGCAGCTTTGAAATTCCACCGCCCCCCTTCCCCCCACCTTATCAAATAGAGGAATCTACATTAGAAGATGTTAGAAGATGTTTTTAAAAGGTAAAGAGCCTGTGTGAACCATAGATGAAGCTAGGGGCGATCTTTTTAAAAACTCATTCATTTTCATAGAAAAATAATTTTCTCCATAGACAGGAGACTGCTGGAACCAGACTCTCTTAACCTGTCTTTATACAGAGCATCAAGCTTGGGGCGATCTTTTAAGAACCCATTCCTTTTCCCCATAGACAGGAGACGGCTGGAACCAGACTCTCTTAAGCCATCCTTATACAGAGCATTAAACCTGGGGAATTAGTGGAGCAGAGCTAGGTCTAATATCTGTGTGAAGTTGTCAATTTGGAGAAAAGGTGGGTTAAACTAAGCCAGGTCTGACCCACCTCATGACCTAGGAGAATAGCCGAAGTTGACCTGCTATTTGTTTTGTGTAAAGTAGAGCAGGAGGATTGCCGGAGAAAACGCCATTGGGAAACGAGCAAAACAGTCACTTGGCATCAAGTGACACAGAACCGTAAAAAGCTGGTGTTAGCTTGCTAATAATATTGCTAATAGGCTTCAATGGCCAGCAGAGAGAGGGGCAACAACTGGGGGGACAGTGAGGTGAATGATTTGTTGATAATTATAAACTCTCCCAAGACAAAGAGGAAAGGAAAAAGTTGTTGTAGGTTACTCACCATCAAGGGCAGACACAAACCACAGAACCATGCAATTTCCCAATAAAAATATTCCAGCCATGTTAGAGATGACATACAATCACACTTTAGGATCTTCTTTAACCATGATTAAATCCCTAGTGACAAAAAATGGTGCTTCATTACTATCAGTGTTGAAAAAGGTGGCTATCTGCCTCCTTGCTATCACAGCAGGGCTGAGCACAAATTTTCGGCTGAGGACTTACTTTCCACACCACCACTCACAGGATTTCTTTATCCTTTTCCTTGGGGCAGAAAAGCTTCTTGATACTTAGCTAGCTGCTTTCTTTTCAACATCAACAGCTAGCTAGCCTGCACTTCACCACTATCTGGATGAAAAAAAACAAAAGGCCACACACACACCTGTTTTCTCCACCAATCACTTCACTGAAACGCTGCAATATGCAAAGCAAGTGTTCTCTCTTGTCAGACAGCAGTGTATAAGGTAAACAAGTGCAGAAATGGCATGTCTTATTGCAGATGCAGCAGGACATGTGTATTAGAAGTTGTTTGCCTTGTTTTAATATTTGCATACAGTATTTTTAAAATGCTAATGTTGCTGTGGTACGCAGAGTACAGCTAGGGGTGCCACTGCAGTGAATCAGAATCCTTCTCTGCAGTGTTAAGATGTTCATACCGGGTAAAAGGTGGATAAAGAACATCTGTGGAAATTGATCATTATTAATTCTACCCTGGGTCTGCTACAGCATACAGTCTGCTACAGCATAACCAAGCTTAGCAGTGTAAAGACAGCTTTATTTGGGCAGCAAAATGATGACATACTTGAGTGGTCAATACACAGCCCTAGTTGTTAGTCCCATTGAATAAAACAGAGTGGGAGTGATTCTGTCACTTACCCCAAGCGCCTCCCTTGGCATGCCCCTTCCTTTCCCGTTAACTACTCTATCTCTGATCAGCACTCATTCACAACTACAGTAAATGGAATTTCCTATGCTTCTGCTTTGTCCAACTCCATTTAATGCATTCAAGGGCAAATGCATGCAATTTACTCTGGATGGAAAGCACCATAGTTGTCATGGAGTGGGAGCTAATGTGATTGTAGGGATAGAAAGTATTTAAAAAAATAAATAAAAATAAAAATAAACTGTATAAACTCTTTTCGAAAAAGCATTTGGGTGTGAACGCCCTCCTGTTCCATTTGTTTGGAGACCTACTATGACCCTCTGAAAAATTTATAAATTGCTGTTTACTATTCGTCTGCACAGAGCCTCTTGTGTTGAACAATAATTCTACCTGAAGTGCTCCCCTTTATTAAAAGAAATGTTATCTGGTTGTGGGGTGAGAATGATTTGATGTCATACTGATTGATTGCGTTAAGAGCCCTCTTCAAATAAGTACAGAGTGTTCCTGTTCTTGTGAACTGAGAAAGTAGAATAGTACAGCATTCTAATGGTCTCAGCAGGCTTGAGCTGAGAACAGGAGAGATAATTAGGATGTCAGTCATAAAAGTCTTTATGATGTTTTATTTCATTAGCTTTAAGCTCTTACTCTGCTGGCTTTGAGCGGATTAATTAGTAATGGTATGGAAATTAATGCCAAACATACTGCTATATTAATTTCATTTAATTTCAGAGTGTAATATGTGTCTAGGAAGTTACTTTCAAAATGTAATGCATTGCATTACTCTCCAGTGCATTTGTGTTGCATTATCACTTTCTCTTATATAACTTGTTGTAGTACTTTTTTAATTAATTGTGGTTAACACAGTCACAGCTTTCCAAGAGCTCCACATGCTGAAAGTGCTGTACATGTTGTAGCTTCCTTGCTTCCCTGAATGGGTTGGGGTCCCACAGCCTTACAGCCTTTTTGTTCCTTGCTGCTGTGTCTACTTGGATAATCTTCAACCCTTTATCCGTACTGTACCTAAATCGCTGGTGATATTACCAACCAAGTAACTTTAAAAGCCAGGGAATACACCAGACTCTGACAAAGCCTGTCCAGAAATCTGCACATATAACACTTGCCTCTTCTACATGGATTTGCTCAACTGCAATGGCATGATGTTCCTCACAGCTACCCAGTTCGTCACATTATTATGGACGCGCTCTTTCCGCAGTCTTTTCTTGCCAGGAAGCTTGGATCGGAGGGACATTCTGTTGCAAATGTTGGCGCTTACTTTCCTGCGGCAATATAAAAACAAAATGCTTGCAGTGCAGTATTTTGGATAGCATGAACATACCACCAGTGATAGTAGTGCTAGCATCTTATTTTGCTACAAATGGTGTACAAATGCTCCTCTACATTTATTTCAAACAGAGTTGCTTTTGGAGGGCAGTTTGCATTTGACCTTAACGCTTTTCTTAATCTCATCAATTAAATCAACATTGTTGGAAAAGTTCCATGATGAAAATATCAAGTGGCTTAACTCAGCGGACATATTTCTCTATGATAAACAGAAAGTTATCAATTGGGCAGCATCTGCAGTTTAATGAATTATGAACTTGGTTGGCATTTTGTTATTTATTTTACTCAATAATGCTAACGCACAAAAGGAATGTACATTACTTGAAATAGTATCTTTAATAATACAGTATCACTGCAGAGAACAAAGGACTGACTGCAGACCCAGAGGTGTGAATTGCTCTACCTCATTTGCAATTGAACAGGTGGAACCACTCCTGCCTGGAACAAACTTTGAAAATAAAAATCGCTTGTGATTGGCTGATAGCTCTATTGCTTTTGCTTGTACTGAAGCATTAATATTTTATGCTGGCTATAGGCTTCAGGTAAACCCCTCCCAGAACAAGGTGAAACCAATCCCGTCAGGAATTCACTCATGTAAGCTTGTATTGCATTGGATGAAAGAAACACTTGAAGAAGAAAAAGCAAATGTGATTGGCAGATAAGATGGAACATTACATTGTTTGATTGGCTATGCAGGCTTATGATAATAAATCCCTCCCAGGGGTTTTATGGTTTAACCCCTCCCTTGCCATACATTTCTCTATTGTATATAGATAATAGCAGTTATGATTTGATATTTATACAATATGAAGTATATATATTTTTTTTAATATTTATATATATCCCCCTTGTCATAAGACAACAGACCAAAATGATTCAAATAAAAGCAGTTTTAATGGCAAAATGAAGCAGCACAAAAATTCAGTCAACACACATTACAAAATGTGTAGGTAGGTGCAACAACAACACAACATATACTTAATCAGTAGGCATTGGCACTAGGGCTGCTCAGTTCTGGCAAAAATCTTATTTTGGTAAATATTTAGATTACTCATTGACTTTGGAAACATCATACATTTATTGACCTTTTAAAACAAAAACAAAAAAACAAAAAAAACAAGTATCTTCTTTTCATAATCATTGGAAGCCAAAATCGACAGCCAGCCCTGCAAGCCATCCTCTTCATCTGTCCATCATGTCCACTGTAAAACTCTTCCAGCACTGCCACATCTTGCATCCAACAACTGCAAACATATTTATATATATGCACAATCAGAACTGTACACAATACACATTTAAATATAACTGAAAAGTCAATTAATATTGCCCAACCAAAAATCGTACCTTCTGTTGAGCCCGAACTATTGCCTCTGCTGCTGGTAGGTTTTACAGGAGACTGGAAAATGAGAAGAAAAAAAAAATTCAGATAAGACAGTAACGTTAGTTTAAGTACCAAAGCCATCATTCGACACTTGATTGCATCAACAGAGCTTCATTGTGTGGCGAGTCCAGTCTGTGATAATAAAATGCAAGTTAGCTAATAAGTCATTGTAAATTTACTACTACATACGAGATGTAGATTTGCGAACAGAATACTGTTAATCTTACCCTTGCTGCAGTCATAGCGATGCCAAGAATTTGCCTCAGAGTTATGAAGACAACGGACAGTTTCTTATAAAAAAGACAAGAAGTTATTTTGTTTTGTAGCCTATCCATTGGGTTGAGCTAGTTACCAAACAATACCTCAAGCAATACAGCATTATTATGTAGACACACACTTATATCAATATCAATGCAATGTTTGCATGCAATTCAATCATTAATGGAAGTTATTACCGCAAAGGTGGGGCTCCAACGTCTTTGGCTGGGATTCTGATCTCGTATGGCCTCCGTATTGACGCTAGTTTTCATTAGCGTGTCTTTGGTCCCACTGCTAGCCACCTATGATGCTTGCTAAAAAGAGAACCCACTGATAGCATTCAAAATGTGTCTAGTGTGTCTAATCTAAGACAGAAACCCAGATTTAATCAATGTGTTGCACCAAACTTCTTCACATAAGGTGGAAACATCTCGTTTCACCAGAGCTCCAACTCGCTAAAGCTCGCGCACTGTGTCAGAGACGGCATCACGTGCACACGCTCACTTTTCACATGAAATAAGAGAAATAAGAATATAGAAATAACTCACTGGATTGTACTTTGCTGCTCTAGCTTTGTTGGACGTATTGATTACAATGTCTACAGTAGATTCAGTAAAAGGTAGCTAGTTGGAGGTATAGCCTACACCTGCTCGTATCTTCACTATGGGAGAGGCCCCTTGCAGGCGAATATGTGTCAGTCACTGTTAAGGCTAGACTGATATGAAGCTGCAAAGATAACTGCTCTGAATTTTAGACTGAGACTAACAAGGAGGATAAGAGAAAATGGCAAGAAAATGTTTGTTTTCTTCAAGCAAGGTGACTTTGTGCATGGTTTTTCATGTGTCATTCCTGTATGCAGAGGAGATTTAATGCAAATGGTTTTGCTGATGGGTGGGTTTTCTCTTGTTCAGCCCAACCAAATTCATTGAATTAGATCGCTAAAGAAGCAATATTTTTCCATGAAAAAGTTACATAGTGTAGGCTTAAGACTTGAAAAGCCATAGGTGTACACCACTGAGAGTTGCAATTTAAAAGATAAATTACTCTGGTACCCAAGCTGTTAATACGCCTGTGTACCTTGCAACCGTGGCGCAGCTGAGACGCTGCCACATCAGAACTGTGATGGTGCTAGTGTCAACAGTGCTTTGGACACGCAGTGTCCAAATAAATTCTTGCATCTCTCTTCATAAAACCTTATTTCCCCCAAATCTGTAGCATCTGCTTACAACAAAGTGATGTTCTCAAGTTTAACAGGCAAGAATCACCTGTAGAACGTTCTAATGTTCTAGCTAGAACCAAAGTGGTTTGAACAAACCAACCGACCAACATTTATGGGTCTATTCAGCAGTTAAGTCCTGTATTTTGCTGTTACCTGTGGCAAACTAAGGAAAACCCCTCGACCTGACATGACAAAATTGTCAAATGATACTGCAACTGCAGCTACAGAAGATTTTGACAGCAGAACATTTTTCAACCATTGAACACTTCAACAGTCAGTGATTTGGTGTCAGTTCCACTTTATCAAAGAGAAACTGGTTCTTTCTAACTGACCATGTTACATCTGTCTTCAACAATCAGTGAGAAATCGATCACAGCACAAGCAGAGGTACCAAATTCCCAGTGAAAGTAGCCTCAACCATCCGTAATACAATGCAGGAAGCGTAGCATTATGTTTGCATTTTGCAGCACAGCCGCGATCAATAGACAGACTCCTCTGGTTCAATGAAGTTACTAACTTACAGGAAGACTTGCAAAATACACTTATTTGCCATCATCCCCGTGTGAATGTCTCTCACTTGGAGCACAGAGAGTGGCACAGTCATGCATTCACACACGAAGATCATCATTTTGCACTTATAATTGCTTCATGAAAATAGTGTGAAGATAAGAACGAGTAGCCCAATAGAGTGAGGGGGGATATACAGTAAATGCTCATGTCATCAAAATAATAGTGTGATGAGGATGAGTAGCCTATGGAATGAGAGGAAGATCAGTGATGGTCGTCACTTCACACTTCTACTTGTATTTTCAAAACAATACTGTGCTGTAAGGGCTGTCCTTAAGACATTCGTAGTCAACTAATAGTTATGGAACTTTGTCGACTAATTGATTAGTTGATTTAATCGACAAATCTGTAAAATTGTGTTTCACACATGAACGAGACTGAGTAGACTACACAATTGCAAAATTTAGCAGAGTAAGCTTTGACTCAGCTACTGAATGATGACTGGATGGATTCTCAATTGGAAATAGATGACTGTGTAGATCTATAATAGAAATAGATGATGATGGCTTAGTGTCTTCATCTGAATCCGAGCCGGAGGCGACTTGGAAATGTTGTCACCCATCAAGGACTGTACCATTTCTGAGGCACACGTCATCTGTCTGTGGACGAACTGAAAGTGTTCATTGTGCTTTTATAGGTGAACTATGGAAATAATGGTTACAAAAAAGTGTAAGCACTTGTTTTTCAAGGAAACCATGCCAGAACCGCTTCAGAGAAATAATGTATTTCCGCTGTTTTGACTACGAGAGGGGAGGCCTGTGCACAATTGTGCTCGTGTTGCATTTGGGATAGTTTTGTGAGGAACACCATTGCATGCTACAAGCCAGGGCAAAACATAACAGTAAACTAGAAGAGTGCACTCAGTAGAAAAAGCAAATCTCCACCAGGCAGCATGCATATACTCTGGAGTCAATAAAGGGCTGTTGCAGAATGTTTAGAATGCCCATTTTTCCTCCATGTTGGAGGAAAAAATATATATAAAGTATATATATTAACCCTTTCTTCCCCTCACAGGTTTGTACTTAGCTATGCACTTGAGTTATGCACTGGATTATGGCACTATGATGTGGGTAATACCACCGATTGTTTACTCTTGAGTTGATCCTATCGCCAGTTTCTGGTGCGCACACACTTGTTAGTCGCTTTGGATGCTAAATGACTAAACTGTAAACTGTAAACTGTAAACCTGTTGCTGAATGGTGTTGGAAATGGAAGCTTGTGGTAAATCAAGACAAAACAAATTGTTCATTTTAGGACACCATCTGTAGAAAGGAGTTTATTCCATTTTAATTTGGGGACAGTATTGCTATATTTTAAGCAGTATAAATATCTTGGCCTGACCTTAGATGAACATATGACCTTCAAGGAAGTCATATGTGTTCTAATTGATTTGGCAGTTAGAGCACTGGGGTCAGTACTGAATAAAGTAAAAGTCTGTAAGGAACTAGGATTCCATACCTATACACAATTGTACCAGTCTTCTGTATGTCTTGTTTCAGATTATGCTTCTGGTGTCTGGGGTTTTCATGAAAATGCCAGTTGTAATACAATTCAGTATAGAGCCATACAATCATTTCTGGGAGTTCATCAGCTCACGTCAGTTCTGGCTATTAGTGGAGACATGTGATGGGAACCTCCAAATATCAAACACAAATGTGAGATGCTTCGACTATGGAACAGACTTACAAGCATACCTGAACATAGACTCATTAGAAGGATATTTAACTGAGTAACTTCT